>VZRV01004346.1:2427523-2486523 GCA_013398115.1 Falcunculus frontatus | reverse complement strand
AAAAAAAAAAAAAAAAAAAGAACCAACCTTTTCAATATTGATTCAACAAAAAAAAAGAGGCAGAGAATTTAAAAAGAGAAGAAGCAGCACCAGCAGCAAGGAGAATATAGGCTCAGCAGCTCTCCAGGTTCGCTTCCTTATTATTACTATCCAGGGGTAATTTTTCATCTCTGCTAGCTAATCTTTGTTCCTTGTGAAGATAATGAATAGCCCAATCCTTATCTCCTGGGCTCCTGGAGGCTGCTGGAGAATGGGGTTGAACAGGGTTGAAAATTGGTTCCAAAGTGCTGCTGAATAAATGGTGTTCCTTATCTCTCGCTTCCAGATTATCGGAACCCTTTCAAAACTCACACAACAAATACAGCCACCGCATCTAATGCATCATTTACCAGAGCAGATCTCCGCGTTTGATCGGCAGATAGGCAAAATCTATGTATTCCTTGCTTTACTTAGTATGCATGGATGTGGGGCTGCTGTGCACGAGGGGTGCCCCCGGCCGGGCCTGGGACACCCCCGAGGCTCTTCGCACACGCGGGTCTTTGCTGTGGATTCCGTGGAGTGACAAGAGGGTCCCCTGCCCATCCCCGATCCAGGGGAGCAGGGTGGGACAACAGCTCACCGTGCAGGGTGCTGCCACACAGCATGCTTGGAAATTTGAGGTTGCTCTGCTGAGGTACTGGTGGATTTGCAAGGAAGGGAGAAGAGTTGTGAGCATCATCGTGGGCACTCAGGCACCTGCTTGCACTCACACTCACTCCTGCACCCACAGCCACCTTCACCTGCATCCATGGGCAGTCACTGCTCCAGGAGTGCTGAGCCCCGTGTACGTGGAAGCACCTCTGCCCCCACCCAGACAGCCACCTCCAGGCTCAGCTGTGCCCCAGTCCTGCCCCAGCCCTCAGCAGTCTCAGGGTCCAGCTGGGTCAATCTAGTAAAAAAACTCCCAGTGCTCCCCCCAGCTTGTCCTCCCCAAACCCTGGCCATGGAGTCCTGCCAGTCCCTTGGGTCCCAGCCACAGGCAGAACAGGGCACCTGGGGCAGCCCAAATTTGGGAAGCAGTTGGTGATCCTGGGGGACAAAAACAAACCTTACTGAAAGGGATTTCTTTGCTCCTTGAGTTAGTGTGACGTCTGTCCCTTCCAGCTCAGGGCAGTATCAGGTTTTCCTTCCTTTCTTTCTCTCTTCCTCTCTTTCTCTACTTCTCTCTTTATTTCTTGTTTCTTATTCTCTCCTCTTTTTTTTTTTTCCTTTTTTTTTTCTCCCCAAACCTATCTATCGAACAGTAAATGCCTCCCAGTCCGGCTATGCAGCTCCCAGCTCCAGAACAGGAGATCCCCCAACCCAGAGCCAGGGACAGATGTCCCTTCAGCTCTCACCCAACCTTTTTTCTCTGGCAGCACCTGAGCCTGTGCCCAGATGCCAGACAAAAAACCATTTTATTCTGCACTACTGCAGCACATCACATATCACTAGCACTGCCCTGGACCCCCAGCCCAGGGGGACAGCAAGATTCTGGGTTGGGGACAGGACACCCACAGTCTCCTGGTCCCCTCTGCCTGTCCAGCAGAGCTCATCTCATCCCTGCCCGGAAAGAGAGAGAAACTTTCACGGGAAGTTGCAGGCAAGCAGCAGCCCCTGCCCGCGCTTGGGAGTTTTGCAAATGTTCAACTTGTACTAATTTTTTTATGGCTGTATTCACAGTTGTCCTCTGTAAAAAATGGACCTGTGTTAGTTTATTAATAACCTAAACATTACGTATTAAAGACCTATGAGTGACACAAGATGACAAAAAGCTGTATTTTTCCAATATACACAAGCACACATTTAATAACCTTCTATTGCATCTCAGCTAGGCCTTCTCTCTGATGGTTCCCATGGCAACTGAGATAAAAAAGCAGCCATTTTCCATATCTCTATGAAAGTCTATTATATTGCAGGATTAGTTCATCTTCTGCTAAGGTCAAACACAAAGTCATACAACCTGAAATATTTAGAATCCATGTACATTCATTTTTTTATATGCCCTTTCATTTTCCACAAAAGACTGGGCTCCTCTGAGGTTTTATTCCCCAGAAAATGCTAAGCAAAGCAATAAAAAAATCATGATTAGCAGCTGATGAAAAGTTCAATTGTTTTTTTTTTCCTAGTTTTTTTTTTTTTTTTTTTTTTTCCTTTAAAAAAAAAACCCCACTATTGTTGGGCAGATAGTGCCTTCCCCATTTATCTCTATCAGCAGCCGTGATTGCAGCCGATACCGGCCGCCTAATTGGGCTGGGAGCGATTCGCAGGCGGACGGCGGCACCTTCTGGCAGCGGCGGGTGCGACGCGGCGGAGCCGGGGGTGCCGGGGCCGCCCCCGCTCAGCATCCCCCTGCCGCGGACCGGCGGGGACCGAGGCAGGAGCCGGGCTCGCCCGGGGGTCCGGGCGGTCCCCACGGGGGTACACCAGGGGAGCGCCCCGGGACGGCACCGCTCAACTCTGCGCCGGATTCATAACAACTCATATAATCCCGCTGCGGGCTTGCACACACAAGAGCCTGCATCTGCTTTTTTCTGCTGTGATTAAACATTTTTATTTAGTAGCGCAGGTTCCCGCAGCCTTTCACTTGAAAGTTTTAGCTATTGCATGCTTGCAGGAAAAAAAAAAAAAAAAAAGAGGTGTTGTACAGATCGGAATGGCTCCAGAGAGCCCTGATCTCCCGCATGGGGCAGGAAAGCAAAGTCACTTTTCTTTTTTTATGAAGGAGTTGGCAATGTAATTCAACCTGGTCTCGGTGACACCTCGAAATGCAATAAAATAAAACCTGGGCAGCCTTCAGACAGTTCGAATGGTGACAAACATGTTATCACCCATGCAGTGAAGAACTACGGCTCACTTTTTTTCCAAGGTCACTCCTGAAAACCTGGAAATCAGGGGAGAGAATTCATGCATGTGGCCATTCACACTTGTGGCTTTGTTCACAGATATATGCTGCAACGTGACATTTATTCCAGCCCCTTTTAATGAGGAAAAATAGACACTCTGAAATATGTGGAAATGGGGAGAAGCTTGAGAGTGGAAAAAGAATGGAAGAATTTTTTTCCTTCTTTTCCCCATTCCTCCATCCCCAGGAGGCCCCACAGGGGAGCAGCTCGGGGGGGCCAGGTGGGGGGTTTAGCAGGGATGGTGTATCCCAGTGTATCCCTGGAGATGATCTGCACCTGCTGCAGAGAGGTGGAACAGGACTGGGAGACAGGAGCCAGCGTGGGCAAAGCCAAACCCCAGCCCAATCCTCTGTTCCCCCACTGCCTCAGCTTCCCCCAGCCTGGGTGAGGGCACAGAGGTGTTGCCAGACGTTGGCACGTGCCCAGGGGTGTTTTCAATAAGCTGTTTGCAGGTAGAGGTTGCACAGCAGTGGCCAGAGCCGTGCCCACCCCCTGAAAACAGGGAGCAGCCCCTGCTCCCAGCAGCACACCTGGGAGGGGGATGCCAAGGATTCCCCAGCTGGGACCCACTAACCCACGCACCTGTGCACCCGTAAAAGCCCACACCTACACCTTCCACTCCCCTTTCTCTGCTTCCTTCTGCTCCTCTGTGGGGAGGGCTGCATTTTTAGGGCTAATACAAATCTGTGTATTTCTAAACTTTGGATCCTGGGATTTGGATGGTTGGTTGGTTGTTTTTTAAAGTGGCTGTATTTTTAGTCTCAAGGTTTGGACTAAAGAGAAGAAGGCTGAAAGTGTGTCCTGAGCTGAATATTTGAAGGAGATGTTTAGAGCATCACCAAACACAGGTGGGTTTCTTTTCTAAGTTTTGTGGTTTCTCTTCTCTCCTGCTTCATCTTTGCCATCCTGATTAGCTGCTGTCATGGTGGTTGCACACCTGAGGTCTGCAGTCCTGAGAAAGCCTTTAGAAATCTGGGAGTAACTGTGTCCTTCAGCTAAAAGAATGAGTTCCCTTGCCTAGGGTGTTAGCACCCTCTTCTTGGTAGTGGTGTTGGTCTTTTCTCACAGCTCTGGCTCTCTTGTGATATCAGGTAGGGGCTGAGCTGCCCCAGTGCTGGCAGTGTGGGTGTTATGGAGGGGCTGTGACAGAGTTCACTGTGATCATTCCTGTCCTCCATCGAGTGGGAATGTTTGTGTGCTGGTGTCCACTGGGGCTGCTGGGAATTGGAACTACGCTGGGTACCATGCTGAGTGCTGTAAAACCCAGGGAAAATGGGGAAAACAAACAAGTTTCCTTTGGGCTGCAAATATTTAGATTGTTTCCAGTGGCCGGTTAGTGCTGTGAGGAGCCTGGAGGATGTGGGGCTGCTGGCTTTTTCCAGGAGCAGGGTGGCTGCTCATGCTGGGAGAAAGGGGCTCCTTCCAGCCCCAGGGGCTTGGGGGGCTGGCAGTGCCACCAAGGGGGTGCTCTTTGCTCCCCTCCCCAGTGAGCCAAATGCCATGTGGTTCATTCAGGGCCATGGTGAAATGCCCCAGTTTGGCCCCTGGTTGTTTTTCTGTCTCTCGGTGACATCTGGTGCATTGCTGTGAGTTCCCAGAAAGAGGCCCTGATGGAGGATGTCAGGGTAGGAAGAAAGGAGCTGACCTTGCTATTAAAAGGCAACAGAAATGGAAATGTTTCAGGCTGTTTCTAGCAGACGTGTCTGGGAAGAAAATCTCCTTTCTCTGTTCCATCAGGCCCTCGTGGGCAGCTTTTCTCTGCTAATTGTTCACTTGATGCTACACTGGAGATGCTTAATTTATCCCTGTCCCCATTGCTGTGCCTGAAAAGATCTTGTGGAGTTTGAGGGGGACTTAAGTCCTACTGATCCCTCATGACTTTGTACGTTCCTGGTCTTATAGTGACATCAACAGCCCTGATGCTCTTGGATCAAAGATGTTGGTCTTGAATGGGAAGAGTTTGGGCCCCGATCCTGCTTTGAGTCCTAAGAAATCCTGTTGAATCCAGCTCAGCAACCCCAGCAACATCTCTTTAAAGAGGGAATTTCTTGCAAATCTCTGATCCCTGCTCTGAGCAGGGTCCTAAGGAGGAAGGAAACCTTGCCATTGTATGGCTGCTCCTCGTGATGTGGGAGAAGTCAAGTAATTATTTAGATTAGCGAGAATAAGCTTTGCTTACAGTTTGAGATGAAAGAATGTTTTAAACCCTCTTGGCTTTTTGGCTGAAATCAAATGTGGCGTCAGTGTAACATCGGTATCCGTTATCTGGGGAGTGGAAGACTAACCTCTCTTGGTGCAAGGTGTGAGCTTGATTTAAAAGGGCTTTCCTTCAGTTTTGTTCCCCAGTGCTGAGCGATCCTGCTGGGTGATACTGTGGGAAGCAGGGGCTGCTCTACCTGCCTGGAAGGGACGGGGAGGAGGGAGGACAGTGTGATAGGCTATGCTGGATATTTGGAGAATGACGAGAGCAGCGCATGTGAAATGTGACTGGGGGTCAGCCTGTGTGCTAGAGGACAGTGTGGGTATGGTGACAGCACAGTGACAACAGGCAGCCATTGGGATGGAGGTGTACAGATAGTCCCTGCTGGCCACAGAGCCACTGTCTCCCTGCTTCAGTCTCCTCTGAGCTCCTGTCCGCTGAGCTGCGGCTGACAGCCTTACTCCAAAAACCTGAACAGTGCATCAGCAGCAAAGGCATAAATCATCCCAGGTGCCCCCTACCCGTGCCCCCGCATGTGGTGCACAACAGGGAGCTCGGGCTTTGCCCTGGGAAGTGCAGGGCCCGGAGTGAGCTGACAGCCAGCACTCACCCAGAGTGTGGGTGTTGCAGGGGGCTTGGTAGCAGCCACCAGAGCCAAGGATTTAAGTGAGTAAGGCCAGGAGCACAGGCAGCTGCTCTTGACTTCAGACACAGTGCTTCCGTTGTTCAGACCAAAGTTTTCCAGCTACTGCCTGTGGACGTGCCAGTGGTGCTGCCAACAGCTGTCTCAACAGGACCAGAGCAGTGGGAAGCATCAATGAAGCAGCTTCCAGAAGCTGTCGGCACAGAGCAGGGACAGCCAAAGGCTTTCTGAGCTCTACCTTTAAATGCTTTTTGATGATGAAAGTGGCTTTTGTGAAATATCATCATGAGCCCTGTGGTGCTGAGCATGGGTGGGCACAGCCTGGGCTAGTGGCCTGTGCTGCTGTGGCAGTGGCCAAGGTTGGGCAGTGAAGTCAGTGTGCCCCAAATGGAGGAGACTGATGTGCCCAGCACAGGAGCCCAGGGGTGGGCTTTCCTGTGGGGTTTATCCATCCTCAGTGCATTTAATCTGTACTGGGGTGAAAGCATCAGTTTCACTGCTGTTTTCACTTGGCATGTTGGTCTTGGTCTGTTCTTACTTAACAGTGACAAATCCCTGAGCAGAAGAGTACCTAATGGCTTTGTTTTCCATTCCACAGAGAGGGGAGATGGGAAAAAAGAGAGCCCAGGAGCCTTTCACCACCTCAGGGACCTGGCCTAGGGCTTGCTGGAATAAATCAGCCTGACATGTCTCTGCCTGTCCTTGCAAACTGAAACCCATGTGTGTTTGAAGGAGGTTTTGTTCACTGGGCCAGGGAAAGTGGAACACAACCTGAGAGCAGGGCAGGAGCCCAGCTCACCTGCTACACTCAGGCAAGTGGCACATGAAGGGGCAGAGCTGCATCCCTTAAAGCCCCCGTACATCTGAGCCGTTCAAAGTGTGTTGCTCCAGCCCTGCACAGGCACCAGTCAGGTCGGTGGGTGAATGCAATGTCCATAACTGGAGAGTCTCCAGGAAGGTCCTCTCCCCTTCAGAGACTAAGAGAGCTGATGCTGGGAGGCAGAGCACGCTGCCTTTGACTGTTGTGGGCTCTTAAGATGTGCTGGAGCATCTGGTTGAGCCACTGTTGGGGACAGGATATGGCAGCAGGGGATGTTGGAGCTGCTCCACCAGCCGGTTCCTGTGCTGTGTGGATGTGTAATGCACACCAGCACAGTATACACTGTGCAGAGTGTGTGACTGGGGATGCAGTATTTATTTAGGTGGTGAAGGTAAAATGAATCTCTGCCATTTCCCTCTGGGCTGAATCTTTACCTGCTCTCCCAGCTGAAAGCCAATACTGCTTCCCTGCACCACAGGAACCTCCTCCCGGCTCAGTGGGATGTTTCCCGGATTTTGGGAGTAAAGCCCTTTTCCTCTCCACACCCCCTAATGCCAACACTCACTCCCCCTTACCCTTCTTCTCACTCATTTTTGCCTTCATTTCCACAGGCTGGTGGGGCTGCCACTGCTCTGCCCCTTTCCCTTGTTTTTTCCAGCTGTTTTGGAGCCCAGTGGGTGGCGTGGGACAGAAACCTGCCCAGCTCATGAAAGCCATAGAAACACTTCCTATGGGTCTGATAAAAGCAGGGTGGTGGTTTTCCTTTTTTTTTTTTTACCAGAACCCAAAATAGCCCTTTCCACTGCAACAGGCTCATCACCACCAAGTCACCTCTGTGCAGTAACTGCAGATCCTTCTTGATGATGATGCTTGATGCTCTGGAGGAGGCAGCCAGGCTGCTGCTCCTCCCTGGCACGCACAGCGAGCAATGGCGCTGGGATGGGTGGAGCCACTGGGAGCATCCTCCAAAGCAATGCTTTCCTTAACCTGTTGATCTCAACCCTTCCCTGCTGGGCTGTTCTCAAGGTTTCCAAACAAAGCCCATCCTTCACTAGGTAATGTGGCTACATTTTTTTTCAGAATCGGGGGTTTTCTTCATAAATCACTTTTTTTTCACCAAACTAAGAGGGGAAGAGATGGGGAGGAAGGGAAACCCCCCAGCTCTTGTCTTGGTGGCTCGTCATGCCTGCCTTTAATTGACAGACCTCGTTATTAATGTTTTCCAGCCGCCTCTCATCCAGGGCTCAAACCTCCCTTTTAAAGCCCTGTCATGTTAAAAATTGACATGTGTTGACTTTGGCCTGGGAGAAGCCAGGCCCTGGCTGTAGGTAGGAACTGCATGTGTTTAGTCTGGCTTACATTTTATTTTCCCCTTTCATCAAATTAGTTCAGCTGTATTTTTTTTTTCTGAAGGAAAGAAAAGAAAAGAAAAACTGTTTGACAATCTGAGGCTGTGGGTTAGAATTGCAGCATTGCGTTAAAACAACAAAAAATAGCTTACAAATGTGGGCTGCGTCAGGCCGGGTGGAGATGGGGCCACTGGAGCAGGGATGGGAAAAGCTGCTGCAAGTAAACACTATCTCTGAGGAGGCAGAGATTCCTCCTGCAACCCCTCAGCCTTTGCTGCTTGTCTGATTTATTCCAGTTGAGCTTGTTGCATTCAGCCTTTCTAAAATTAGTGCTGTCCTAACTGCACCAGGTCTATTTCCCCCCTCCTCCCTGCTCAGTCCAGTTAACAGTCTTCCTGTGGGTACCCCAGTTCTCCACCCTAAAGCTCAGCCAGGGATGTGCTGCAAGCCCACAGAGAGACCACTGGGCTGGACTGGGGCTGGAAAGCCAAGGAAATCCTGCTTCTTGCCCACTAAATAGCTGGGATTAGGGGCTATGTGACACATTTCATTGGGATGGCAGTTAAGACCCAGACTGCGTCCATCAGGAATGCTCCTGTCTCTGAATGTGGAGTGGAGGAGTTCCCAGACACTCGGGAGAGCATGTCCTGCCCCTGCTGTTCCAGGTTTTTACCTAAATTTAGTGCCTCAATGTGGGAGGCATTAGGTTCCCTTTTCCTGTATTTCCACAGGTGC
Organism: Falcunculus frontatus; assembly: GCA_013398115.1. Lineage (NCBI taxonomy): Eukaryota > Metazoa > Chordata > Aves > Passeriformes > Falcunculus > Falcunculus frontatus. The sequence continues at coordinate 2,477,852 of VZRV01004346.1, read as the reverse complement.
TTCAGGGTTAAATGCACCTGAAATGTCCATGGTGTTCATTTAACACATAGGACGTCTCCCCAGCCCCAAGTCACTGAGGACCAGGGAGGCACCAGGTCCTATTTTGGTGCCAAATGGAAAGAAGTAGCTGAAGCTTCAGGGAGTTACTGATGTGCTCGTGTCACCGTCCTGCCCATGCTGAATCCAACCCTGCTCTGCCTGGGGCAGATGAGATGCCAGCCTGGGGCTGGGAACAGTGAGGGGGGGAAACCCCAGGAGGGGCTGCCAAGAGATTCCATGGGGGTAAGGGGGAACACCACTCCCACCCCTACAGTGGGGTGTCCCCGTGCCCACATCAGGGCTCCTTCTGTGGAGCCTCTGGTGCTCAGCACCTGCTGTTTGGTTGATGCCACGCCTATGCAGAGCTGGTGTTGCTTCTTCAAGGGATGACTGCCCTATCACACCCAAACAGCACAAATGGAAAATAAGCAGAGAAGGATCCTCCTTTGTCCCAGGGCATGCTGCAGACTTTGCCTCCTGAGAGCTCTTGCAGGTGGGTGCTGGTTTAGCACCTCCCCTCTTAGCAATTCCCATGCATCTCCTTTTTTCCTGCTTCTTGTGATGGTGTTTCTGTGTGCCCCATCAAGCGGCCCTGTACCCTCAGTGCCCACCAAAACTGTGCCACACCCACCATTCCTGGCAGTCCCAGGCCCCCCAGCCTGGATTATCTCATTTTTTGTCTATATGGGCAAGCAAGAAGAGGTCCCATCTGCGATGCTGGCTGCCCCATAGGTGCCACTGCAAACTGGGGGACCTGAAGAGTTCCTGCCTCCCTGATGGACCCATAGAAAACAATTGCACCCAGGGAAGTGTGAAGAGATTTGGCACCAAGGCCTCTTCTCCCCACAGCCCCAGTCCCTTTCCGAAGGGCCCGTCTGGGCAGCGCGCCCATACACACGAGGACCTGACTCCTCGGGGGGGGGGGGCCTGAAATATTTTCTAACAGTTACTTTTGTAACATTAGTGAAATCAAAGCAAAACGTGTCAAAATTCCCATTAAGACACATTTAACTTCCCTTGTTCCAAGACAAAGTGCCTTTGCCTGGAGGCACTTTTCGGGTTTGCTGCATGGCCGTGGGAGACTATTGGATTACAGGCAGCACCGAGCCAGAGTTTGCTTTCTTCAGGGTAAAGGCTTTTCCTAATCAGGATCAGTTTAATTCTGTTATCTGAATTATTAGCTTGGCTCTGTGTCTGGCCTGTGCAGGAAGGAGATGAGGGAAAGGAGACTGCTGCTGGAGGAGGGGAGGGGAAAGGGTCTGAGCCCCAAAGGGCAGAGTCTCTCCCTGCCTGGGACCTGCTCTTTGCACTACAAAAACTCTGTGTTCACGTTGTAGACGATGATGGATGGTGGAATATGTGAAGGCCTCCAAGGGCTCAAGGGCTTTGCAGCTCCAGGTTAAGGAGATGTCATTGTCAGGCTCTGCCATAGGTGAGCATCAACCTGATTTACTGGTGGGGAAACTGAGGCACAGGGCAGCAATCAGGAATGTGGAGCTAAGCTGCCCTCACCTGCAGAGATGCAAGATGAATTCTTCATTAAATGGTGGAGATGGCAAAATCCCTTCTTTCCTCCTGGAAAAAACAGCATCTCTGCATCCTGGCTCATGTGTCAGGGGAGAATGTTTGGGCCTTACCACATCCTTGCTTTGAAAAGAATACTTTTTTCCTCTCCCTTTTTTTTTCTTTCCTTTTTTTTTCTCCCGGGAGCGAGGGTGTGCATGGAATTTTGAAGGGAGTGTTTTCCATGTTATTCCTCCAATGTCCTCACTCTGTGTGTCCCAGGTTCTGTCTGTGGTCTCCACTCCCTACTGGATCTGGATGCTTGTGCTTGAGACACACACAGTTACACTGCTTTGAGCCCAGGTCCCCCAGGGAGCATTTTTGCTGCCAAACCCGCTCAGAGGGCACCAGGCAGCAGCAACAACAAATAACATGTTGGGTACAGCTGGTGGCATCATAAGGAGAGCAGGATGGGGAATGTGAGCGTGGTGGTACTGGAAAGGGTTGGCCCTGGCTGAAGGGTCTGGGCAATGCATCCCGAGTGGCCAGGGAGTGAGGTTTGTGTTATCTGTGCCTTTGAACAGGGTGAAACCAGGCTGGACTGAGGCATCAAAGGAAAACTGGAGCTTGCTCATGTGGGGAGCAACCAGATTTACTGCCTGAGTGTCCCCAGGTGGTTCCTCAAGATGAGGGTAAAGTTGCCACCATGATGATGATCCCAGTTTTGTTTCACCCATGCAATTCAGGGGAGAGGGGAGCCTCGCTTCAGCCCATGAGCTGAACACCTTCTTGTCCAAAGGTGGCACCAAGACACTGAAGACAACAGAACCCAGGCACAGGTGGTGTGGTCAGGACTGGCCAGGTCATCAAGGCACCATTGGGGCAGCTGAGACTTACAGGAGCATGCAAGGACTCCAGAACATCTGATTTAAGAGGTAGTTCATGACAGTTTCCCCAACCCATAGCAGTGAGACACCTCTGCTTAATAAAATCTCCGCTCTTTGATTACACTCAGGCCATGGTTATTCCAAGGTCTGAGCCCAGGTAGGTCTGAGGGTGGGTGTTGGCAGAGCTGTGGAATATGGATGAGCTGCAAAAGACTTGGGGAGCCCTTAGCTTATCTACCACTGAGTTGTGTCTTACTGGGTTTTTATAAGGTTTCCTTAGCACCCACGAAGAACAAGAGAGAGACTCACTTGTACATGAAGAGTCTCCAACCCATTAGATTTGGGGACAAAAGAGCTGCTTGCTCCCTTGGGAGTGGGAGCAGGGAGATCCAGCACAAGGCAGGGGAGTGATGTGAACAGCAGCAGTTCTCATCAGTGATGCGGAACCTGTGACTGGACCCATATTGGTCAGTATTTAGAGGTCCCACACAGGGCAGAGCTCAGCTGCAAGGAGATGGAGGCACTTCCATGAAGTTTTCAGCTTTGTTTTTTGCTGGCATAATCAATCTTTTGCAAGAGATGCTCTCTGCTCGGCTTTCTGACATTATCTCATCCCCACTGTCAAGTGCAGGCTGAAAAAATGTCCCAGCACTTTAATTTTCAGCCACTTAAACTCTGAGCATCTTTGAAGCCTTGGCTCCCTGCTTCCCTCTGCATCCGCATCTCCTTGCTGATGAGAAGCTGTTGCACATGGAATTCAGCCCCTGACTTTGATGTCCTGTCCCTGTAAAGTGTTCCTGTCCCCATGGTCTGCTTTAGTCTGTCAAGTCTTACAGGTTCCCTGTGTCAGAGATCATCTCTTTCCTCCTAAATCAGAAGCTGATGGTTTCATGTCTGAGTCCAGGAACACAGTGATCCTGGAATTCTCTTTGCTTGACCTCCTTAACCTCATGGAATCAACAGGCTGGCTCTTTTGCTGGGCCCAAATTTTTTCCAAAGAACGTAATTTTGTGGGGATACTGCTGTGGGGTGTGCTAGCTTGCATTTGCCATTGTGCTGTGAATTTTAAGATTGTTGAGGGGTTTGAAGTGTGATGCTGATGTGCAGGTTGATGTTGAGAGTCAGTGTTACTTTGGGTCACTGCTGGGGGCTTCTGTCATGGAGCTCTAATGTCCAAGACGTGTGGTACCAGCTAGGCCAGTGTCAATTTGAACATCTTCTCCAACATCCTCCAGTCCAGTCATGTACCCTGAAGTCCTTTCTCCTCTTCTGGAAAGAGGCCAAGAAGATGGGAGATGGCATGAGCTCAAGTCATGGGAGCTTTCACCCTCTGGCATGAGCTGCTAACCTGGATGACAAGGATGGCATTTCCCAGGGCCATCAGCTGGGACAGCCCACAGCCACCCTCAGCAGCTGCCTAACACCTCCCCCACGCTTCAGCAGTGCTTCTTCCCCACAGAGGCTGGTGCCACCTCAAGCCCTGCCCTGCAGCTACTCCTGGTGAGCACAGCCTTCGTCTGCAGTTCCTGTCTGGGCGTTTCATGGTGCACTGCCACCCACCCATGGGAAAGGGACCTTCTCCCAGCTGGGGGTGGGCAGAGCTCTGAGCAAGCCCGCTGGGCTGTTGTGCCTCCAAAGCTGACTGGTGCCGGCCTCTCTCACCCCAGGGTGCCTCACCAAAATAGCTGCTATGGAAAGAGGTTTGTTGACTTTTTTATTTTCCTTTTATTTTTCTTTTTCTCTTCCTGTGCTCAAACTTCCCCAGACCTCCTCAGAAGACCCTGGCATATCATCCTACAGATGTGGCATAGAAGTCTTGGTTGCAAAATATATCCGGCATGGCAGTTGGCAGTGTTGTGCAATCTCCATCAACTTACGGAAACCACTGTGAGATACTCTCAAGGAGGGACTCCGGCCCATCCATCACTCCAGCCGCAGTCACGTGTCCCGCTGTCAGGCAGAAGGGCACAGGCAGCACAGGGGCTGTAGGCACCAGGAGAGCTTTCCCTCGCAGTGGGTGCTCTTGTGTAGGGCTGGATGGGACACGAGCTCTCTTCTGGCACCCTTCGCTTTTCAGACCTTCTCTGTTGTGTTGCCACCAATATCCTACCATTAGATATTCTCCTTCAGTGTCTGTCACTGCTGCTGGTTTCACACCAGTGGTCAAAATCTGGGTGGTTGTGAATGGCCATGGAAAGCTCGACATTGAGACATGGCAGAGAGGATGGTTATAATAACCCTGAGAGGCCAGATGTGGGATGGCAACAGGAAAGCTGCTGTTCAGATCCCAAGTTTCCTTTTTCTTAACCCAGCAGAGACCTCCCCACTGGCTCCATGGCCCAGCTGTCCCCTGTGGCAGTCAGTGCCGTGTGCTGGGCAGGAGATAAGTCACTTTCCTCTCAGAAATCCATCCTGATTCTCTGTTCTCTGAGGCTCTTGCTAAATGCCCTCTCAAATAAGCAGGGCCTTGGCTGCGAGGGGGGCACTTGTGCAACAACTTGGCTCTCCCAGATTGCCAGGAACGTGAGCATGGACTGGCAACCTTCAGCCATGGGCAGACTTGGGCAATGGGCTGCAGCACACAAGTCTCACCGCCTTTACCCATCCCTGTCCTTGGGGAACCTTCCTCACCACTGCCAAGGGCTGTGGCAGGCACGGCAGAGCACTGGGGAGGGACACGGCGCTGGTGCAAGTGGCTGCCACTTGCCCTTCGCTGCTGAACCCTGCTCAGCCTGGCCAACTCTAATCACCACAGTTTTATTGCTGGCACCTCCTGGCTCAGCTCACTCTCTCCTCCTGAGCTGCCTCTCGCCCTTCTCTCTCTTTCTACAAGCATATTAAATCACCGAGGTCTGCCCAGGAGAAATTGCTGCTGCTCCATTACCCTGCTGTCAGCATCCACTGCACTTGTGAGAATCAGGCTCCACATCAGAAAATAATAAAGGCAATATTACGAGCAGAGGGGAGAGGAGATTAAAAAACCTGTTTAAAGAGCCTTCTGGTCCCCACGCTGTTTATTGCACTTCATGACTTTGGGTTATTTTTGTTGTCACTGAAGTTGGACTTTTAATTTTCCTGATCATCAAGTGACGGGTTTATAATTTCCCTATGGCTCCAAGGATTAAAATAGGCTGTTTTTTAAAATACCTGTTGCTCCCCAAGATCAGCTAGTGATACTTTCTTTGCTAGTTGGAGTGCTAATTAAATCCTTTATTTAGCCCAACCACAGATGTGGCATGCACTGAGACCAGCCCCAGGGCTAAGCCAGACTCTCAGTGGCAGTGACAGAGCTGCTTGGGGAGGAGGACTTTGTGTCCCAGTGCTCAGCTAGTTCTGTTCTCCTTGGGATCTTGTTGCCACTCTCATGTTTATCCAGGACTTCTTTTTTTTTTTTTTTTGGCATGATTTACTTTCCAGGGTGTTTTGGTCAATTTTCACCCTTAATGCCTTTGACTAATGAGCCCGTTGAATTTCACAGAATGGTTTTCCTGCACTGACACATTTGTGCTGTGGGTTGGCAGCACTATAAAGCGAAGGTATTTAAGTCCTCCAGCCAAAACTTCCATCTCCTTCACCCTCATGCCAAATGCTTGATCTGTGATAGGATTTTTTTTTTTTTTGGCGGTAGTGGTGGTGGTTTTTTAATTAACGGATAACTGCATATATAAATCCCATGAGCTGCAAAGCAATGCTGGGTGATGGTTATAGGGACCGTGGGGCTGTACGGGCGTGTGGCAGCCCTGACCCTGAAGATCATGTGGTGTCCAGCATGGACATGTGGCTGCTGCTGGGTGCTGCCTGCCTTGATAGCAGTGCCCATCTCTGCACTGGTGGGTTTGTGTTATAATTCCCCACCCAAGAGGGTCAAGGCTACCTGGGGTGGTTTAACTCATTTTATTGCAGTGCAAGTCTGTGGCAAGCCTGGAGAGTTTCACTGATGTGAGTCTGGGTCATGCAAGTCCCATAAGCAAGTCTGTCTGCTGCTCCAGGGCAGGCATTGCTCCAGCTGGCATGGCCACAGGAGAGGGGGATCGGTCTTGGAGATGTTGGCTGGAAGCAACTCCTGGAGGGCCCCAGACTGAGAGTGCAGGACTGTTGCTGGTCCTAGATCAGCTCAGCTCTGGCTTTGCTCAGCCGAGGCCTGCAATCCTCCAAGGATGGCTCTTCTCAGCCCTCTGGGGAGCCAGCCCACAGCCACACTCTTGTCCTGCCAGCTGCAAGAAGGAGCAGGTAGAGACTAGAGCTGTGTTTTGCACAGCACTCGGGTGTGGAGCATGGCAAACACTATTGATGGCAAATACTACTGATGGGAGGGCCTGGTGGGGGAAGATGGGCCATGACAGATGTAGTCGCTAGCCTCTACATGGCAGAGCTGCTGCAGGCACCGCTGGGGTGCCCTGGCCATGTCTCTGTGTTGGATTTACTTATTGCCTGAGATGTGAGTGCAAGTGGAGCTGTGCTGTGCACGCTCCCAAAGGGAGCAGGAGGTGAAAACCCTCCACAGGAGGGTGCTTCATTCTTCCCTGTCATCCCCTTTTTCTCCACCCTGCTCCCTAGGCATTAGCGTGGGCAGAGTTCTGCCACCTTCCCAACAGCAAAGGTGTTGCCTGGCTTTGCTGGAGATTAACCCAGGTCTGGCCCCTGCCCCCCTCCCACTGCTACCCGAGTGCCACCACGGTGTTTGGCTGGTGGGAGGAGAGCAGAACTCTGTCTCACCTCTGGTCTGTCCCTCTCCCTCCCCCCAGCCCCAGGAAGCCACATTTGGGACCACCCCAGCAACAAGTCATGCTCGCACCAGAGACTAAAATTTAAAAAATTATTGAAAAAAAATTCCACATGTTTCTAAAGAAAACTCCAAACTGAGCTTTCCCAGCTGGAGGGTAGGGGACGGTTGCTTTGTAATCACTCCCAGCTTACTGTTGAAAACATTTTGGTCAGATTTTTATCAGTGCCTGAACAGGAACAGCCTTGGAGGACTGTCTCTGGGGAGATTAGGTGGTTGCCTAGTGCGGAGTGAGACGCTCCTGCCCAGCCAGCTGAGGTGCATTTTAGATGACACTGATTTGATGTATGGCTGGGGACCGGCATCCCTGGTGTTCCATGGCAGAGCCAGGTGCCTGCTGTCCGGCCCGGGGAAGGCCTTTAGCTGTTGGGTGACACCCACAGTGGGGTGTAAGCATGGAGTTAACCCCTGTTCGTGGTGTGAAGGAAGGGCTGGGGATACCCAGAAGGCAGGTGCAATGATGTTATCCATCCTCAGAATGTTGTGAAAGGAGAAAAGGGCAAGAAGGCTCAGGGCTGCCCTGTGGGAAGAAAAATGATACTGGGGATGTGATTTGAGCTGTGCAGAGAGAACCCTGCAAAAACCTGACAGGGAGATGTCTGTGCTGCAGAAACAAGGCCAAGGTGAGACCAAATGGTGTGAGGAGGGCTGGGCTGGAAGTGGTGAGGTTTGACCTATGGTGTTGCTAAGCAGCTTTGGAGCTAAGGTGGGTCCCAGGAAGGTTGCAGCATCCTCCAGTGACAGTGACCAGGGCTGGGAGAGGAATCTGCACATGAGGAGATGGATTTGAAGAGCAAGAAACTGCTGGTGCAGGCTGGGATAGAAGTACAATGGGCAGGGAGGAGACAAAGCCAGTTCCCTGAAGAGGAGCCTGGGTGTACATCTTCAGTGATGGGAGGGGGGCAAAGAATGAAGAGCTGTGATCCTATCAGGCAGCACAGCTCTGTGAGCCCAAACCCTGCAGGCATGAGCCCTCTGCCAGCCTGATGCTGCTGCAGACTGGGAGAGCTGCTAGATGCTCTCCATGGAGAGTGACTGCCCCACGAGCCCAGGCACCAAGGGGGATAGATGGGCTGACACTCCCCGTGGCCCCAGTGCCAGTGTCATCTCCCACAGCCAGGGTTTGTGCCATTCCTCCCCCCTGCTTTCACTGTCCCATTCTCTTCCATATCCCCAGGGAAAGAACACAAGCACTTTGCTCCAGCAGCAGCACAAAGCAGAGGGGAAGGGTGAGAGCAAGGCCATGGCTCGCACCAGCCCATCGCCACCTGGGCAGCGCTGGTGACCGGGCTGGGAACACTGAGCAGCGCTCAGGGTTTCCAGTAAGGCTGTGGCCGTGGCGGGGGGCAGGGACAGGGGCAGGAAACATGCAGCAGGAAGCTGGCTGCTGCTGCCCGGCATTCCTTCGTGCTGGAAACCCGAGTCACACTTCCTGCGGCGTGCCGGGACAGCCTCCACCCCAAGCAGCGCCTGCCACCGGGCTGGATGCCACGGGAGACAGCACATGCATATTTTAGACGATTTTGGTGTGGAAATGGGCAGTGCCCCATGGCAATGAGTCCCAGACAGAGCCCTGTCACCCCAGGGCAGTGCCCTGTTGCTCTTGTCCTACCTCAGACTCGTCACAGCGTGTCTCCTTCATGCCATGCGTCCATGCTGCCCGCAGAGATCCCCTTTTCATGCACACCTCTGCTCTGCATCTCCTGGGCTTTGGTCCTGGAGAAACCCAAGCTGCCATATTTTAGAAGAGTTGGCAACAGACCCAGCCCTAAGGGATGGTGTTGTTTCCTTCCCTCCACTCACGTGTGGCCTGCAGCTAGGCCATGGCCAAGAGTGGGGATTGTTACCACGTTCCCTCCAGCTGTCCCCATTTCCTCCTGTCTGTCCTGCTGCCTGCAATCCAGGCAGGAGGATGAGACTTTGGGCTTTTCTCCCAAAACCTCTTCCACACTTATGCTTTGGGTTATTTCCCGTGTTAAGGTGCATGTGTTTTAGCCAGAAAGGCCTCAACTGATCAGTAATTATTGTGATTTTTTTTGCTTTCCTCCTGGACCCCTGTGATTCCCTGTTGCTTGTGTTCATAGGCATTTCCATTAATCCATCTGCCAATTAAGCAAGCTTGGGCTCTGTGCTGGCACATCAGCATGTCTCCAAGAGGGCTACCAGCTTTGTTCTCCCCTGCCAGCCCATTGGGTGAGTTCAGTCCTCAGCAAGGGGCTAAAATCCAAGTTAACCCTTGCTCCAGAAAGTCCATGTGGTGGCCATGTCCTGGCTAATTTCTCCTGGCATCCTGCAGTCTTGCAAAGCCACTGCTGTGCCTGCTCGCAGCATTGCTGCTCTGTTGCCCTGTCCTTTCTTTCAGCATGCAGGTGAGAGTTCTGTCTCGGTGCTGATCTCCATTCTGGATAGACTGTCTGTGGAAGTGTGAGCAGTGGGATGGCTGCAGGAGCCTCTGCTTCAGAGCTGGACTGGCACAGCTGGCAAAGTGGGAAAGCAGATAGGCACAGGTGATAAGGAAAGTCTCACTGGGCAACTTTTTGGATAGAGGGCTGTGGTGTACCTATCTGAAGCTGACACATGCCAACATGGCTTAAAGGTGCAAACTGGAGCTATTGAAACCCCACAGTTCACAGCAGGGGAAAATACGATGTTCCCACCCACCACAGTTGAGGCCAGTGCCACGATTCTCTAGGCCCAGAAAGCCTATTTTTCTGTTTTCTCTCATTACAATACAACTCTAGATAGCCTGGAGTATAGGACAAGTCTCTTCACTGCAGAGTTTTCCCAGCACAGCTCTGCCTTGGAGAGGGTCAGTGCTTTAGCCTGCAAACCGTCAGAGTGTTTTCCTTGGCAGTCCTTGTTCTGGCAGCATAAGCCTGGCCCACCAATGATCTCTGCTACCTTGGCTGCCTTTCACAGCACACCTGGAAGCGCACTGATCCCTGTTGGAAAGCCAAACTCCACCTGTGACCTTCACCAAGCCCCCTGAGCGCGATCCAGCCTCTGCAGGCTTTGATGACTCCAAAGCGACTCGCAGCGATCCACAATGAGCGTGGTCCCGGTGTCTCTGCCACCTCCATCCAGCAGCAAGCCCCACTGGATAAGAAAACTCCCCAAACCATCCCCCCATGCTCCCCCAGCTTTCCCTTGGCCAATTTCCCCCCGCAGAGGGATCAGCCCTCTGCCAACCTGCCACTGTAGGAAGCGGGAGTGCGGCTGGTGGCTGCGGTTTCCCACGCGGCTGCTTTCCCAGCCGAGATTGCAGGGCTGCAGTAATGAGTTACCCAGCCCTCCAAGGAGAGCAGAGCAGAGAGCACCGTGGAGCCAGCGGGGTTTCCAGGGGAGGAAATCCCAGCGCTTCGTGAGCTCCACATAATCACAGGCAGCAAGGAGCAGGAAGCACTTGTTAGGAAGGAGCAAGGAAACAGAGCAGCTGCCTCGACCCAAGCACACTTTTTAGGACCGGAAAGTGGGAGTAGGAAGGCATAAAAGTGCTTTGAGCTTTCGCAGAGGATTGCAAAGGGCAAAGGGTGAGGGGAGAGGGAACAAACACCGGCAGAGCTCTCAAGGAGGGGGCAAGCCAGCGTGTGCGTGCTGCGAAGGGGACTTCACGGTGGAGCTGCTAATTAAGTAAGAAAGGCTCGTCTCCATGCTTGTTAGGTTAACTCAGCAGGGATATTGCAAAAGCAAATTCCTCCCAGCAAGTGTAATTAGGGGGCCGGAATTCCTCTGGTTCCTTGTCCTCCCTGCGAATCCTGCTAAAGCCATCAGGTGAGGACACCGGGTGAGGGGGGAACATGCAAGTCCTGTGCAATAACAACCCTCCCTCCCAGCGTGGCAAGGATTTCAAATCAAGGCTTGACTTTTTACTCTCTCATTATTCCAGGGTGGAAAATACACATTCAACAAAACAGGGCCCCTCTCTGGGCTGGGTCGTAGGGCTGCTTCCCCCAGGACAACACACTCACGTTGAAGATGGAAAGAGGACTGTGAGGGGTCTGGGCAGGGCACCGGCAGCTCCCAGCCCACAGGATTTGGGAGGTGTCCACTCACAGCATGGTTGTCCTGGTTGGTGCTGCTGACCCACTTCATCTTCCTTGCCAAGGGGGGCACAGCTCCACCCCAGCACAGCGGGACATTTCAGGGTTTGCCTGGCACGTCGTGGCATGTGTTGCTGTGCTCATGCCCACGTTGCCTGTGCAGGCAAAGGAGGATGCTCATGGGGGACAACACGTGAAGATGTGTCCTGCCTGGCACTAGGGGACACCAGGTATGTCTGGGAACACAGGGGCAGTGAGAGTTATGTGGCACGGATGGAAGGGGAGAGCTGGCTGGAGGGGATGGAGGGCATGGATGTAGGGTGAGGGGTTGGGAGAGGAAATGTGGGGGGAGGAGAAAGGGTGAGCCTGGGACCTTAAAGAGCAATTAGTCAAAGCTGAATTGTTTTTCTAAACTCTTAATGAAAACAAAGAGTAGGGCATGGCCCAGATGGTGCCAGGGGATCAAATAAATGTCGCACTCAGGAAGCAGCTGCTACTGGGAATGTTTCCTGCCAGCCCTGCTGCTGCTCACAGCCACTTTTATTATTTGTTATTTTTCAGGATTGCAGCTGGGGTTTCCCTCCAGCTGTGTGGAAATATGCTTAAGGCTGGTCCATGCAAAGGGCCTGCTAGGGCTGGTCCCTGGCCCTTGGCAACCCTGGGCACACCACCTCCCTGCCTGGCATCTGCCGCCACCCTTCTCCATGGCAAAGCCTCTGATGGAGGAATTTCATCCTCCATCTCCCACCCAGCCTGGTCCAGCACCATCCTTGTCTCATACCTTGTGTGCCTTTATCTTGTGTAGGGTTTTGCCTTTTTTGTCCTGTTTCCCTGCTGAACCCAAGCATCTTCCAGTGGGAGTTCAACTTCTCTCTGTTCCTTGTTGGTGTGAATGACCAGAATCAAGAAATTTGACCAAAATGAACATTTTGGATGTTGTTTTTATCTGCTTGCTGGGTTCTGGAGAGAGAGAGGGGTTTTTTTTCCATTGTAATTCCAAGTGCTAAAATTGCCCTTGTTTTTAGGTTAAAAATATGGATCACAACCAAACCAACATTCTCCTGACTCTAGCAGCTGAGATTTAAGAAAAACACCAAACCCAGCCAAATGAGCTCTCTGGCCATGAGCTGGCAGCCGTGTGAACTGGCAAAAGGTAACTGAGAGAGGACTTGTGACCCAAGCAAATTGTGGAGGGGGGTGTGGCTGACTGGAGGGGGACTGTGTTCTGTCCCCCATGCTGGCTGGTCTCATCCAGTCCCCCAGCAGACCCTCTGCTCCCTTTTTTTTGAGCACAAAAGCCATGACTATCCCACATGCACTGTTTTGTGCACATTGGCTGTGTAAGCTCAGTGTGCCTGTCCCAGTGTTTTTCTGGGCTTTTCAAGGCCCCTGAAAATGAGTGCAAAGAGCAGAACTGGTAGAGAAAAGGGCTTGTGAGTGCTGCCACAGAGGGAAAGAGCACGACATTCACTCAACCCTTTATTAGCCAGCAGAGATTCTACATGGGGCTGCAGTTTTGTGGCACCAAATGGTTGGACATTGCTTTGTAGGGCAGCTGCTCCCAGACCAATGGACTTCTAAGACATAAGGACCACGGTGGTTTGTGTCTATCCAAGTATTTTAATGGGAGACCAGATGTAGGGACCACTCAGGTCCCTCCTGAGGAGCTGTGTTCTCAGCTCATGTCCCTTGCTTATTATACATGGAAAAAATATGTAAAACATGCAATGTTGTGGTATAGCCTGATCTTTGAGGATCTCATTTTCCACCCAAGCCCTTCTCTGTGTGCCCAGCAGAATGAACATGGACACCTAACTGAGGCTTGTGGCTGGCTTTCATCCAGGTTGGGCTCAGATACCTCCGAGCTGGCTCTGCTGCTCAGGGATGGGGATTGCCCCATACAGCAGGTGTGAGGGTTGTGTGAGTTCCCAAAGACAGGGAAGGAGCTGGGCAAAAGGAGGCAGCCATGGAGCAGCCAGCACTGACTGGGATGGTGAGAAAACCCTGCATGTGCCTGGGGCTCGGCAGTGCAGCACCAGTGCTGTGTCCCAGTGTGCTGGCAGGGCAGGGGTGTTTCCCTGCTGAGCCGTGTCCCAGGAGCTTTGCTCCGGCCAGACCGTCGGCTGTGGCCATTGTGGCAACTTGGAGATGCCCACTGGGGGTTTCGGGCTGGGTCAGGGTGGGGGGCCGTTTCCCGGCTGTGATGGCCAAGGCTTTGCTAACTCATGCTGGAGACACCACTTCCCTGCCCGTCATAGCATGTCCTGGGATTTGTGGTTACGTCCTCAGAGCTGTTTGATCCGCTCAAATCACAGCTGATCAAAGGGGCAGTTTATGAGAACAAAACACTGGGTAACTTCCTCTGGTGGTGCCAGAAGCAGCCTTTCAGAGACGAGAGACAAGAAAATGAGAAATCTTTTAACTACTGAGTGTCTTGGCTCCTCAGCATAGCAGCTTCTGTGAGACAGCCCTGCTGTATGGCCCAGGCAAGACCCCAGTGAGGGAGGTCAAAAAAATATAAACGAGATACGTATATTCTGATAGATGAGCTTGGATTTCTCTTTTACACACACACATTTTAAAAACTGTGAATTCCTATATTTCCAGGCTTGTGAGCCAGCTTGGCTGCTGTAGTAACTCAAAAGGAAAAGCCCTCTATTGCTCATCTACTGGACAGGTGCAGAGCAAAAGTCCAGTGGGCTCATTAGATTTGGGGTTTGCACATCAGCTGGGAAAGAAAAATGGCAGAAAAGTGGGGGCATCTGCCAGCCAACCATGATCACCCCATTCTCTCTATTTCAGTGAATGCTTTGCTTGTTAACATAGGACAGTGCTCTCAGGCACGTAGTGGGATTCTTGGGGTTGTCCTGTGCGGAGCCAGGAGTTGGACTTGGTGATCCTTGTGGGTGACTTCCAACTCAGGATATTCTCTGACTTTATTATTTAATTATCTTTTTTTGGTCAGCAGAAGAAAGAGATAGGTAGTGATGGCTGTCCTGCAGCAATAAGCATGCAGTGGTGACTGCACATTGCCATCCTGCCTGAGACTTTGGGAGTGTCACCAGGTGGGAAGAAGCTCATCCCAGGTAGGTGCTGTCAGGCTGGATCTCAGCTGTAGACTCCCCTGTGGTCCCTGTGCTGGGTGACCCTCCAAAGCTTCCTGACTCTCTTTTTGACCTGTCCAATGAATTGGGAGGTTTGCTGATGAACAGAGATTGTGTTGATCATCATTTCTGGAAGCTGGAGCATCCTTTGGGATGGTTGCACTGACCCTGATGGTCAGGAGTAAATGGGGTAAATGGGCTGTTCAGTAGAATTGTGTAGGAGTGACCACCATTCCAAAGGGAGCTCAGGTAGAGCATAGGGACCTTTCTGTGCGGATCTGGGTGTTACCGGAACATCAAAGGCTGAAAACTGAATTTCTTGTTGCATGGGAGTGGGAGGAGATGGGCAGAGAGTGGAAAGTCACCCAGTGGTGGGAAGCATTAAAGAGGGCTGGGCAGAGGGGTGCTCCCCACCCACCCTCCGTGCTCTGGAAAAAGCCTGCTCCCCAGGTACAGGAGGAAACTGGCGGTGATGGTGTGCTCTGGATGTCACTGTGCAATCAGGGAGGCTATTTATAGGTCACTAATTGATTAGGGCAGCCACAGCAGGAAGAAATGACTTTCAGGAGAGACAGAAAACCACACTGCCCAGCCAGCTTTGGAGAGGTCTCAGGGAGAGCAGAAAGTCCTGAAACAATCAAAACACTTCGTAAAGAGGCATTTCTCTGCCATGGTGCCTGACTCAGGATATGGTCTGGTGAGAAGCTGCACACCTGCCTGTGCTGTTTTTGGGGACCCTGGGGTATGGCAGAGCTGTCAGTCTGGGAAGTCCCATGGAGATGCTGGTGGCTGTACTCAGTGGTGCTGGGGCATGAGATGGAGCTTTTGGCTCTCCCCGTGGCTATCCCTCAAGGGACTTTTTATCTCTTCTGAGCTCCATTTAAGAGACTTTGTCCCTAGGAGGGGCTCTCAAGATTAATTAATTGAAAGCTGATAAGTAGAACGGACACCAGCTCAGAGAATGCCTTGAATGCCAGTTGATGCCCTCCCAGGCAGGATGCTTTTTTTTGCTTGACTCCTTGAGACACATATATTCCCTCCAGTCAGAGGCTGACCTCACATTTGGCCATTGGGCTACTCGAGCCAGAGCATCTCAGAGCAAGTGGAAGATGCCAAGTTGATCTCAAGAATAAACCTGGGCACTGTCCTGTGCTGTGACAAGGGAAGAGCGTGTTTCCTGGAGGTCCTGAAGGGAGATCCCAGCCTGCAGGGATGAGTAGTGGGGAGCTGGTCCCTTCGTGCTGGGGCTGCCCGAGGCGAGTGTGCTGAGTTGGTGAGAGCTGCAGGAATGCAGTGTCTCCGAGTCTGCTCGTTTGGAAATGGTGCTCTTTTCAACGGTTCTGTTATCAGATGGAGCATTTCCTTCATCAGTGTTAATATCCATGTAGTGAAACAATGAAAGGGCTTCCTATCAGTTCCAAATAGGACGTGAAAAGCTCTCAGCGTTAAGAGTAGAGGATGCTGGAATAGGGCAATGGGAAACGCCTGAGTCACTGAAATGCCTCTTTGATTCCATGAGGCTGATATGTTCAAAAGGGAAGAAGAAAAAAAATAAAAAGAGAGAGAGCAGAGCTAGTTAATGATCTGTGGGACAGAGAACAGGAAGGGCCAGCAATTGCAGCGTGGGCTCTGCAGAGGAGGGGAGTCACAGGGGGATGTCTGGCAAAGGCTTTGGAAAGTGGAGATTGCAGCAGGGAACTGAGTACAGTGAGCTGCCTAGGTTGTTTTTGGAAAAGGGGAAAGCATGACAGAGAAATCCTTTCCCAGCCTAACCCTGTACCCCTTGTCCTGCTGCCTCTTGGCCAGTGTGAGCCAGGTCAGTGTGGGAATCAATGAACTGCAAAACAAACTTTCAAATCACTGTGATTTAATGGTGCCCAAAGCACGGTGGATTTGGAGTAGGGGAAGGGAAATACTGCTTTGCAAAGTACCCAAGGCCACCAGCCCACTAGTCAGAGGGTCTGATCCTTTCCATCATCTGTTGTCCCAACTGGGGGACGTGCACAGCCGCTTGTGCCGGAGCTGTGCCTGCAGGCAGGAGGGAGGGATTTGCTGAGGTTGGGCAGCACCTGCTATCCTGGGGCAGAAGGAGCAGGATATCCCGAGCCCACAGAACTCCCTGGCCTGGAGTGGGGCAGGCAGCCAGAGCAATGCAGACACTTTCTGCTCTTTGCTGGGACTGAAGGTCTCCCTGCCTGTCCCCACTGGCCAGGTGTGAATCTCAAGGCCACCAAACAAACACAGGGGCTGTGATCTGTGCCAGGTCAGAGGCTGCAGGCAGATTCTTTGCTGTTACAGGAAGAGCTGCAAATATTTCAAACATAACCTGTTTTCTCTCTCTGTTTTGCAAACCAACCCCAGTTGCCTGCAGGCAAACAGCCCACTGGGCATAATGGCAACTGCCTCACTGTTCTCTCTGGGTAAATTCCTCAATGGAATGAGTTGGAAACTGTGAAGAGGAGGAGGTCAGACTTGCTCCTTCGTGGTGGTAGGAATCCTTGGCACTACAAAGCTCAGTAAAGAGCAAACTACACTGAAGCAGGTTTCTCCCCACCCTGAGAGGCACCATGGTGGGCAGTATCCAAGGCTGATCCCTGTGCGGGGTGATGGAGCAGTGCACACCCAAAATCACTCCTCTCCTGGCTGCATGGCCAAAGGTGGGGTGTGTAGAGGTGTGCAGGAGTCACAGTGAGCCTACTTTTCAGGACTGTGTCCCGTCCCCCATCCTGGCTTGCCCTGGCGATTCACCTGTCTCCCTGGTTCCCTCACTCCTTGGGGAGCCCAGCCCCAGGGACACCCATCTCGGGATGACGTGCAGCACACACCATCCCACCACAGCTCCCATTCCCACACAGGACAGGGCTGCCCTTTGTGACGGGCGAGAGGGGAGGCGATGAAAAGCCGGGGGGAGACATGCCAAGGCTGGAGGGAGCCCAGCGCCAGGGGCGGGGGCAGCTGGGGAAGGCTCACACACAAAGGGCCGTCCTGTCTTCACACCTGCAGGGCGGCCGGGCGCTGACAGGGGGAATGGCACCACTGACAGGGGCTCGTCGCTGGCAGGCAGTAGCGAGGCGCTTCAAATAAAGGCAAGCGGCGCGGTGACAGGAGACAGGGGCTTGACTGCAGAGGGGAAGGCAGCTGTTGTGGGCATGGGCTGGGGACAGGGACGGGTGGAGGTCGGGCAGTTGTCTCTCCTCCTCTGTCTCTGCGTGCTCAAGCCTGGACAGTAATTTGGTGTGAATCCACAGCCACGCTGTGCCCTTGGCTTTCTGCGTCATATCCAGGGCACATTTACACCCAGGACTGCAGGTGGGGCTGGGGTCCTGTGGGAATGAGTGTGTAGAGTTCAGGTGGGTGCTCAGCAATGTTTTGTCCCTACCACACTTGGATGAGTTTCAGCACGGGGCTGTGGTGGGTACCCATCACCAGAGGGGGATAAACCCGGGCTACCCAGCCCTTTTCTTACCGCGTGCACCAAACCTCACCACTTCTAACCCCAAAGTACCAATGTGGCCCAGCACTGTGAGACTTCTCTTGCTCCCCGGTGCTGTGGGATTGCTTCCTCTCACTGGGGGCAACATCTCTTGGGTCCTGCTCCTTTCTGCCCATTGTCACCAGTGTGGAGATGCCTGTGTCCACTTCTCACGCATTCCCCTGTGCGTGGGATTGGGCAGAGATTAGGAGTGCTGGAGAAGGAGGGTCCGTGCGTTAGGGAGCAGGTTGTAGATGTTAACAGCTTTCGTGTGCCTTTGAACAGCTTGGCGTCCCGGCTGCTTTGGGGACAGCCGGGCCGGGGCTGATCCTCGGGAGCTCCAGGCAGCCGGGAAAAGCGGGCGGATGGTGCCCTCCGGCGGCCCCGGGGCCGGGCTCGCCGCCAGCCCGGAGCGCAGCCGCTGCCGGGGACCCCCCATGCTCTAGGCCAGCGAATTGGGATGTCACTTCTGTTCTTTTAGTCTGTAGGGATGCTTTCCCTCCTCTGGTCTCTGCTTTTCCCTGGCTTCCCGTTGCTGCACTCCCCCCGCTGTCCCTCAGCCCGGGGAGATGCTGTGCGGGCATTGAGCTGCTCCTGTGCTGTGGGGCCAGACCCCTCCCTGGAGAGGAGCCGTGGGGTCCCTGCAGCCCCAGCCTCTGGATCGCCCCCAGGATCCCGAGCCTGGCCGGCTCCCACTCAAGGAGTGGTAACAGAGCCTTGTCCTTAGGTTCAAGAAATCTGGGAATGATCCGGTCCTGGGTGGGCAGTGAAGGGGCTGTAAAGGTGTGGGGTGACTCTGAGAATAATCTGGTGGGATGGACACCCCAGGGTGGGCTCTGTTTAGTGTTTGGGTGTCCCCATTGTGGCTGCCAGCACACCCGACCTGGGGCCTGAGTGGGACCCAGAGTGTCTCTTTCCTGTCCCAGCTGGAAAGGGCTGGGTCCCTGACAGTTTTCCTGTTTGTGTTACACCCCACTGTTCCCCAGCAGCCTGTCCCTCACAGGGTGGGTGGAGAGGGCAGCTCCCCTCCCACTGGTATCGGTGGCATTCCCCAGACCTCCTACAGGAGGAATGGAAGAATATTTGGTCTGGGCAGATTAGCCCCTTCTGAGGTCTGAGCAGCCCCAGAGTCCCTTGCAAGGCTTCCTGAGCCACTGGCCCTTGGGTCTCTGGGGAAAGCACGTCCCAAAGGTGCCTTGGAGGAGCCTTTCCCCTCCAGCTGGATTTGCTGAGGCAGGGGAAAGGGGGGAGCGAGGCGCCCAGAGCCTCCTTCACCGGGCTGTGCTGGCTCGGCCACGCGCTCGCACCAGGCCAGCGGTGACAGATGTCTCCTGGAGCTGTCACAGGACGACAACAGAGGACGGAGGCTCCCAGCCCTGCCCCACAGATGGGCTGAGGTAGGGCTGCCTTCAAAGCAAAGCATGCATGTTCCCCAGCCTGCTGGGATTACAAAGTTAAGGGCTGGCATTGTTTTCCCAGTTTCAGAGGGGGTGGATACCACGCAGGATTAGTCTGGCAAAGCTTCCCAATGTGCTCAAAGGGGCACAATAGGACCTTGAAGAGAAGAAGCTGCACCGATGACAGGCAGAGGAGCATCTCTCAGCAGCCTCTGCCTCCTGACGCAGGCAGGATGCACTCGGAGCAGGTGTTGCTGCTCTGTGGCTCTGTCTCTGCCAGGACACCCTTCCCGTGTGCCCCAGGACCCCCAGCACCACTGGTCCTATGGGCAGGCAAACAGGGCACAGAGCTCTCTGCAGGGGAGAGAGGAGAGGTGAGGGGATGGTGATCTGGGTGTCTCTCTGCTGCTGACAGTCCAGGTCAGCCCTGCGAGCCCCTGGGGTCTGTGCTGTTCACCACTCACTGCAGACAGGGGTGAGCCCTTTGCCCCAGCTATGTCTGTTCACAGAGGATGAAACTGACTGTATTGTGGGCCAGATGTTTGCTTTTCCATTTCTTGGTTTTATAAATGATGTTTGGCTCAAGAGGAACTAAATTCCCTGTTGGACTGGGGGACCCTGACAGTACCTTGGAGCAGGGGGAGCCCACGGTGGCAACCAGCTTTTTCCCAGAGCTTCTGTGCTGCACAAGGCCATCACTGCCATCTAGGAGCTCTGGAGACCCCTGGGATGATGGGACATGTGTGGAGGTACCAGGAGAGCCTGGGAAAAGGGGGGACATGAAGGTAAACATCTAATGCCAACATAGGGGTCATTTATTTTCTTTTTTTATTTTTAATCATTTGCAATCAGGAGCAATCAGAAGTAAAACCTGGAGAGCCACAAACCCCCTATCTTCCTGAGTTGCTGCTCCCCAGGGCTTTCCTGCCCAGAGACCCACATCAGGCCTGCAAGGGATGCTCTGTGCTTGGTGCAGTCGTAGAAAGCGTGGTCACAAGGGCACTGGCAGCCTGTGCAGGCAGCCAGCACTGAGGTAGCACCTTCTGCTTGAAAATGGGTCCTCTGTGGGCATGGGTAGGGGGCTAGGCCTCCTCAGAGGGCCGGGGGCAGGGGTCAGGTAGACCGGATGCAGCTCCAGGAGCAGGGCTGTAGGGAGGGTATTACCTGCAGGGTGTTGTCTCCCTGGGGTGACAGGTGATGTCCTGAGCAGGCACTGGGCAGAGGGGAACCTGTGTCCATACATGGAATTTCCCCAGGCTGCTCTCCTGCTCCATGCAGGCCCTTTCGTGCCTGCTCAGTCATGTTCCTTCTTATGAGATTTTTCTGAAGTCTCAGTCCTCAGAAGCCGAATCTGAGTAGAAACATGTACCTGAACAGAGCTGCAGAGGTCAGCAAAGCAGTGCCAGGGGCATTTACTGCAGCAGAAGGAGCTGCTCCCTCAGTCAGCTGCAGTGATTGCCTGGGCTTCTTGCTGAAACCACAGCCTGGCAGCACCAGCACCAGCTTTTGTTTGTCTGTGATAACTTACTAGCTCTGATAACACATTAAGTGGCAGGGAACTTGAGCACGTGCCATCACCTGCCTGGCCCAGCTCTGCCTGAACGGGTCACATGTGGGCTTGGCACCATCCTGCTCTGCAACAGCCTGTGCCTGCTGGAGGCAGGTGCCATGGGTGCACCCAAACTGCCACCGCAGAGCCTCTGCCGTGCTCACGGCCTGCCACATGCTGAGGCACTGAAACCAGGCTGAGAACCAAAGAAGCTCAACACACCTCAGGCTTCCTATCTACCTAGCCTCAGGATGACTGGCCTGGAGCAGAGACACCAGACCCAGGCTGCGCTCTCTTTGGGGTGGCTGCAGGGGCTCTTGCTGTCAGCATGGTCTCATGGAGCAGCCAGAGCATCCGTTAGGCTGCATGGGGCTGGCATGCCGTGTTTGTGAAACCCGCTGCGCTTGCGGTTGACCAGAGCACTGAAATAAGCCCGTCCGGAATTGGTGTACTGCTCTGTATCCTGATGTGGTGAGCAGCTCCGACTGGTGAGGGTGGGGGCAGCCCCACTGGGGTGACTGGTGGCAGCGGGACTGCGGGAGCCTGGCAGCACTGGCACGAGGACCACACGTAGGGCCCCGCCAGCGCCCGGAAAGCTCAGCCTGGCACTAACGGAACTGTGATAAAAATGAACGTGACCAGGACAGCAGCGCCGGGGAGATTAATGTCAGATTGTCAGAGGGGAGGAAACTAAGGCAGACAGCACTCAAACAGATACTGGAGCACACTGGGGGGGCAAAGGGGGTAGATGCTGCTTTTCTCAGCATTGCTGCATCTGCAGATCTGCATCCCCCCCTACAGCCTTTGAGGAGAGAGGAAGGGACAAAGGGTTTACCTGAAGTGTGTGCATCACCCTTGTCAACCCTGTCCTGCAAATCCTCTCACCTCTGCAGGTGGGGGACCTGCCCCTCTGTACCAGCCTGAACAGGAACACCAGCAGACATTGCTGCACATCTCTTGTGGGCCCCTGCCCAGGCCAGGTTTGCTCTGCTGCCCACCAGCAAAGCTTTGACTGTGATGGGAGTACTCTTGGCTCCAAGAAGGTGCTTCTCCGTGGCTGCATGAGGAACAAAGCTCCCCTCGTCATTGTTATCAGCTGCTCGGGCCTTGCCCATGTTGCCAGAGAAGACTGGTTGTTCAGTATCTCCCCCACTGCCTCGTCCCTGGTATCACCACAGCTTCTTCAGGACCCCACAGCTTCCAGGCATGCAGGTACAAGAGCCCCCCAGAGGTCTCCTTTTCTCCATCACCTTTGGTGAGGTGGTTTTCTCTCTGCCCTCCTTGCTGCTCTGTCAGGGAACATTCACGTTTATGGGTCACACGCTCTTTCCCACCTGAATGAGGCACTCCGTGTCCTCACCCAGCCTCAGTGCCTCACCTTCTCTCCCTATTCCCATCTGTGCCCTGGGCACTTTGTATGTGTCTCCCAAAACAGTATCCAAGCCCCTTAGCACCTGCCTGTGGCATCATGCCAAACAAAAGTCTCTCTGGGATAAATCAGAGAAAAAACAGCCCCAAAGCAAGGCTTAAATAAGTAGTTACAGGAGCTGGGGTCCAGTGGGGCCAGGTCCACCCTGTTCACAGCTTTGCCGTGCGTCTCTCCCTCATCCTTCTTATTTCTGCCCTGCATCCCTCTCTGCATGCCGAGTTTGGGGTTCAGCTCCGCGCTGGCCCGGCTGAGCCAGCAAAAGCCCTCGAAATGCCAGCCCAGGATGGGCCGAGGCAGGGGAACCAGGTTGTCCCCGTGTCCCCGTGGCGGGCGAAGCGCGGGCCTGCAGGGACCCCTGGTGGCGGCCGGGAGCCGGGGGACCCTCGGGGGCAGCCCTGCATCCCGCGGAGCGGGAGAGTGCCTGCATCCCGGGAGCGGCCACGCTGGAATCTTAGAGCAAGGAGGGGGGTCCTGCCCACAGCATCCCCCGAGCAGCCGCAGCTCCTGCTTTTCTGCCATAAGAAGGGGAACCAAGGACTTTTCTCTCCCCTGGGCTGGATGAAGAGTCAGAGAGAGGCATTTTCTATTTCAGTCCCTTTCTAGTCCAGTTTCTTTCTTCCCTCCTCGCAGGTCTGCAGGGGAGTGGGCGGAGGGGCCGGCTGCAAGCACATGCTCCTGTGCCGGCCGAGCTATTGCGAAGGTGATGCTTGCTGCTGGCTGTGAGGCTGGAGGTGGGCAGTGCCAGAGTGGGAGCTGACAGTCCTGGGCATAGAAAGCAGGGGTGGGTGACAATACTTCTTCCGTGAGCAGTCAAGCGTAAGTCCTTGACTTGAAAAAGGGGTGCAGTGCCTGTCTGGGCTGCCTTGTTCCCTCACTGCATGTGTTGGGTATCCAGCGATGCTGAATACACGTGATGAAAATTGAGGTCCACTTGCAAGTCATCAGTAAAGTGTAAGGATAACAAATTTCGGCACTGCCCTCCAATAGAATTGTTGCCAGTTCATAAAGCTGCCATGTGAAGGCGCCCTGTGGCACAGTAACCGCTGTCCCAAAGGTAGCAAAAGCCGCTGCCTGTTCTAATTCTCTGGCATGGGAATGTCCCAAGGTGGAGGTTACAGCAAATCTTGTGGGCAGAGCTGACCTAGGACCCGGCATGGGCCGTGTAAGCAGAGACAGGGGGCACTGCGGGCGCAGGAACCAGCAGGGATGGGGTGAGGAGGGAGGGCAGGCAGGGTGCAAGCCCAGCTTTCTGCCCCTGGGATGCGCATCCTCCTGTGCTCCCGGCTCCTGCAGCTGCTGCCCGTGCTCTGCCCTCACAGTGCTGGTGCTGTTCACAGGGTGCTCTCGGACTGTCGGCTGGGATAAAGCCAAGAGGTTCTTGTGCCCACCCACCTTCTGGAGAGCTGCAGCCTTGTTCAGAAGTGAGTGTCATTAATTTATCTAGATGATGAGGAATCCTCCAGTTCCTGTAGTTTTGTCCCACAAGCTCCTTTTCAAACAAGCCAGGTGTTATATATCCCAAACAGCACCCCCTGATATGAAGGATCAATCTGTCAAGGACACTCAGCTAGGATGCTTGCTCTGATGCTCTGGTTGTATTGCTCCTTTTTAGTCTTAGCACCTCAGTAATTCACCTGCCCAGAGCTAGTTCTCACTTGATGCTCCATTCCTGAGCTCACACCTTGTCCCTGCTAACCCACATCATGTGGATGTGCTCTTTCACCACCAGCTTCTCTAAGTCTTCCTCATCATCCCTCTCTGAATGCCCTGAGCTTGTATAATCTCCCTGGGTGCCAAAGGTCACCCTAAAAGTGTGTTGGAGTGTACACCGAGCAGCAGGGAAGTGTGGTTTTGGCTGCCTGGGACTCTGAGCAGCTGGATTTGGCTGAGGACACCATCCTGCCTTTTAGTGGCAGCAGCCCTGGGGGCTGGCCCTGAGCTCCTCGCTGTCATTTCCTTCACCAGTCCCTTTTTCTCTGCACAGCAGGTTTACCAAATAGGTGCCAAGCATCGCCATCATCTTCCTCATTCCTGTTCCGAACGATTGCCACTGTGATGTCGCTCTGTAGGGAATGAGCATGAAAATTTCACCGTGGAAGGATATTTGGTAAGCCAGCATCTCTGGTCTTTGGTCCAAGCCAAGCAAGCACTGGACCACTTCAGTCTGGACCAGTTCAGGAGTCAGAGGGCAAGAAGTACCCATGGTCTTTTTGCTTGTCTACCTGGCTGAGAGCAAAATGCTGTCCTAATGACAAGCTCCAGGCAGAGCCTTGCACAGCCACCCAGTAGCCTTGTACAGTCAGGAACTGTGAAGGATGGGGAGAGAGCACCAGGCCGTATCCCCAGCTGGATGTGGCAGGGCGTGGTGTTCAGAGGCACAATGACACGGACGCAGCCAGCAGAGCCTGCATGCCCGAGCCAACATCTCGCCTCGGTGGGGAGGGACCCAACACAATGTGCAGTGTGGCTCCTGCTTTAGCTGTGAGCTCACAGCTTCTCTGCTCTCTACCTCTGTGCTCGATGAGGTGTTGGGGGTGGCTCCTCTCTTTTGAGTGTCCCACACCGTGCTGAACTCAGAGGCATGGGATACTCTCGGGCCACTCTTTGCTGGGGTCAGCTTTCTCCAGCCTGCGCTGTCGGGCTGAGGCAGCTGCATCCCTGCTGGCCAAGCGATGCTCTGCACCTCACAGCTGTGCCTCGTGAGCCACTGCCATGCTCAGCCCTCGTGTCCCCATGGGAGGAGGATGGTCCCCACCGCCTTTGGAGCCCCTGGCACAGCAAAGGCTTGAGGCTGGGCACTACAGAGAGCCACGCAAGTGACACCAATGGAGGACATCCTCTGACACCAGAGACATCCCATGACACCAGAGCCATCAAAGCTGGGTCTGCCATGGCAGGCAAGGCCCACGCCGACCCTGTGGTGCTCCTCCAGCTTCAGCGTGCATGGCTGCTGTCCTCGGGAGGAGGAGGCAGCTCAACAGTGCAACTTGGAGCCCTGCACAAGATGGCAGTGGGGCTGGGCAGAGAGGATGGGGGTCCCAGCAAGCCCACCATGGTCCCAGTGGGGTGGGCTGCCTCAGCTGTGCCTCAAGACCCTGGAGCAGCCCCAGAGGAGCTCCCTGTGCCCTGAGGACGTTTCCTGTTTGCTGCCCGTGCTGAAGCATCGGCCCTTCAACCGCCACCAGTGCTCTGCTTCCGGCAGGGGCTCCCGCCCGGAGCCCCCCTGCACTATCAGCTCACCAGATGCCTTTTTCAGGATACTGTGGTAAAACTGTGCCGGGCAGGCGCTGTCATTTGGGGTTTTCTCTCATGTCAGCTTTGAAGACAAATTGGACAAGGAGGAGCAAGAGAGGGGGAAAGAAAAAATAATAAATTTAAGCAAAAAAAAAAGAAAGAAAGAATGATGCTCGCCGCCATCCTAGGCCAGGGCTGGCCCGTGTGCCAGCATGGCAATGGGTCCCCCAAGCGGCGTGGCCAGCGGTGGCTGGGGACAGGGCAGGTGGGGGTATCCAGCATGGCAGTGCCACTCCCCTGGCACTGTCGGCCTCTAGTGGTAGTGGAGGTGGTGAGGTGCCATGGCAGCACCCTGGACCTCATGAGCCCCACCAGCACCATGGGGATCTTCTCCCATCCCTCTGGGCACTGCCACCCACTGGGACATGGTCCTCATCCCAGTGCCGCTGCCTGGTAGGACATGCTCCCCCTCTGGGACACAGCCCACCCTGTGCTGGTGAGGGAGCAGGTGCTGGCAAAGAGGGTATGGGATACCACTTACCCTTTGGCCAGAAGCAGCTCAAACTGGCCAAACCAGTCTCTGGGGCCCTGGTCCACAGCCACCACATGGTGCTAAGCAGCTGACAGACTGGGTAGACTGGGAGCCAGGCAGCACTAGTGGAGATGGAGGGAGGGAAATGGTGAAACAGCATGTGGGAAGTCTGTCTTTCCATCTGTGGAGCCCTGCAGGGAATGTTCACCAGGTCTGCCATGGGGATGGGGTACCCAAGGTTGTGTGCCCCACTGCAGGAATGGTCCATGGACAGGTGAAGGGGACAGACCATGGATGCTGTTGAACCGGAGAGCTTGCCAAAACTCCCTGTGCTGGTGCAGGGTGTGCACAGGTGTGGTGAGGGTATGCTCCCTGAGGCTGTAACACAGCAGGCAGCATTAAAGCATGGCTGCTTGCATGGTGCTTAGCATGTGCTCCAGCCCTGCTTCCTATTGAAGTGGCGGGGTCAGGTCGGCTGGAAGAGACACTGCTAAACCAGGCGTGCTTTTGTATGTGCTCCCCCAAGGTGTACAGGGACATGGCACGCCCAGAGCCAACCACAGACCTGCAGGATTTACTCTGAGTTAAGCCTGGTGATTTTCTTTTGTTGGACGAAAAATAAATAAAAAGGTGGTTGGTCCCTGCAGAGCAGAGGGGAGGTGTCAGCATGGGGAGGAGAGAAAGGGTCAGCGGTATGGAAACAGTACTGGGCTATCCCCACCCACAGAGGATGGATGAGGGGCTGGCTAGGGCCAGAGGCTGTGGGTGGGAGTTACCATGCACCTAATATAAAACCTGATTTTCTTTCCAGCCCTTGAGTTTGAGCATCCACTGGAGGATGAGTTGGACCTCCTGGGCTGGTCTTCAGTTCTACAGTTGCCCTTGGAAGACTGTAAACAAGAAGTCAAAGACTAGAAGTCATTTTCTGGCTGCCCGGAATTCCCAGGAGAAGCTGTGGGTGTGAGTATCACCCTGGTAGCAGGGGAGGTGCGGGGAGGTGGTGGGAGCAGTGAGACGCCCGTGCAAGGCAGGTGGCTGTGCTGTGCTGGGATCTGAAATCATGGCTGCTCGCTTTTGCCAGCAAATCTTGCATTTGTGTGGTTTCCTTTTCCTCCTGCTATGTACACTTTTTTTTCTTCTCTCTTCATTTGGTTCCTTTTGCTGAGGAGGCAAATTTCAGCCCTTCCAACCTTTTGGTTCCAAACTCTGCACAGGAATAAAACTAAACACGAACTCCCAGCAGGGCTCAGCTTTAATTACACTTGAGATGTTAATCTGCTGGAGGGTCTCAAGTGCTCCTATATTTGAGCCTTTCTTTTCCTTCTGCTGCTCTGCAATTCCCCTGGCAGATGCTTCCCAATTCCTAACAGCCTCCCCAGGCTATTTTTTCTGAGCAAGATCACAAGTGAACTTTCTAGCTCAGAAAAGCTTCTGTGAAGAGCAGCAGAGACAGTCCTTCGGCAGCTCCCAGATCTCTCTGGAAGGCCTGGCTATTTTTGGAGGCAGCAGGAAAATGGAGATGGTCCTCTCCATCAGCTTAGGATTCCCCCTGCCCGCAGGTCTCAGGTTAGATGGCCATGAGTGTGGCTGAAAGGAAGACGAGCCCTCGTGCCTGGATTCCCTGGTGGCAGTGCCTACATCCCTGCTTAATGTTGGCTGTGATGCTTTGGGAACCTGCTGGCTCCAGATCCTCACACTTGATGAGCTGCCAAGCCTGGAAGACATAAGGGATATCCTTGAAAAGCAGCAGCTAGAGTTCAGGGAGATCCCAAAGCCAGCCAAAAATGGTGCCAGCAAGGCCACCCCTGGCCAGGGACCTGCTGGAGTGGCCCTGGTAGCAGAAGCCAGCATGGTGACAATGGCTGGAGGAATAAAGCAAGCCCCACCTGAACCACGTGGATGAGAGACTGAGCTCCCTGACAGCTCCATTTGGGCTGCCCTGCAGTAGCTCCTTTCTGTCCTCAGTGGGCACCTTGGGTCACACATCTGGCAAGGGGCAGTACCTGGGCATGTCATGGAGTCTGAGCAGGGACATCATTTGGAAACCTCCTTGGATGTATTTACAGTTTGTAAAACCCAACCATGGGAGAGAGATTTGGAAGCCAGATTCCCTTGAGCCCTCAGAGCCTATGGGGAAAGCAGCAGGAAATGAACAGTTAACCATCTTCCTAGCCCGATGACCCTCACCCTTTTCCCCCCACCCCATGGATTGGAAGCTGCTACCTTTCAGTTCGGCAGAGACAAACAGCTACAGCCCTAATTGGTCCATTTGCTGCCATCAGGTGTTGCTGCTCTGCTTCTCCCCTGGCTCCTGCAGATTCTAAGCTCCTGGTAGGTGCTGTGGTTTTTCCTTTTTTTTCTCATTTATTCTCAGTAGTAAATTTGCAGGAATCCAGAAATGGCTCAGGTTTCTAGGTCACTCTGCTGCTGTGTGTTTGTTAAAAGGTTCCCTGAAGTATGTGCTGCTGCAGGAGCAGCACTGGGGCAGAAGGGGCTCGGGGAGCACAGTGTGGGAGGCCGTGTCCCCCTAGGGAGGGTGGCAGAAAGGAGCTGTGTGGAGAGGAGTGAGGCACCGCTTCAGCACCGGCTGTTTTATTCTCGGCCTCAGGAACTGGGGCAGCTCTCCTCGGGGACAGGAGGCCTTTTTAACTGGGGCTGCCTGCATTCATCCTATTTATAGCTGCTGTCTTTGCAGATGTGGTTTCCATTAACAAGCAGGATCTGAAGCTGCCCAGTAGCTGTGTGGGCTGAGGTGTGTGCTGATTGATCAGATCTCCTTGGGATAGAGAGGGAAAGACACAGACATCATCAACCCCTGTTACAGGGCGTTGTAACGGGCACCACAAGCTCCACTGTACCCTCGGGGGTCTGAGCTGCCTGTCCAGCCTGGCAGAAGTGGTTTGTGGGAAGGAAGGGTGGCACTGCTTTTCCTCTGCTGGGGGAATGGAAAGTTAAGGGTGTCTTTGGGATCCCCCAACTCAAGTTTAGTTTGATCCCTCTTCTCATCCTCTGGACCTGCCTGCTTTGGCTGGGTGCAACAGGCAGCCCTTGTTTGGCTTTGGATGCACCTGGTACTCCCTGAGTATGGTGTGTGTTCTGGCTCGATTGGATTAATGACAATTTGATTTTAGCTGGTTGCAGCTGGTCAGGTAGGACTCACTGTCTCGGGGCTCCCCGCAGCACCTGCACAGGGAGCAGATAGGTAAGGATTTAGGCTTGCTCACTCTGCTGCAGGGTGAGGTTAGTGGGCATGGGACAGAGCTGGCACCAGGTGACAATGTGATGGGTGCCTGGACTCAGGCCTGCTGCAAAAAACTCCTGACTAACAAACCACTTTGGAAGCTGTGTGTCTGGGGCAGAGGGCTTTCCAACTAATTGCATCCTCCGTACAAGGAGAAAATCATCCCAGGAGAGGATGAAGACAACTTTTACCTCAGATAAGAGGGGCTAGTAAGGAGCAGAGACAAGTGTGTCTGTGACAGACCTCAGCTATGTGGGCCCAGGACAGAGGGACAGCACTGCAGGGGGCCTGGCAAAGGGCTGGAAAGTGTCCTGCTGCTTGTGCATATCCAAGCACAGGGCTTGCAGGTAGCACTGAGCCACAGGGGCTATGTTTGCCCCAAGCCTCAGAGGGTGCCAGTGCAGGTACTGTGGGAAACCTTCACTCCCCAGCACAGCCACACTTGGCACTGGTTTCCTCGTGAGCCACTGCTCTGTGGGGCAGCCATGTGCTTTGCCCAGTCTGCAGGCAGCCTCCAGACTCTCTGCAGAGTCTGCTTCTGACAGGAAGCTGGTGTCCAGTGGAGAGGGCTGCACACCACTTACCACCCCTGCCCTGCACACACACACACACCCATGGGCAGCTACCAACACCTGCAGCTCAGGGCAGACAGAGGGACACACAGCTCCTTCTGGTTTTTTCTGTATGAGGATCTCTAACCATGTTCGGTCCAAACAAGTATGCCAGGCAAAGGCAGCTGGGGAGAACCATACTGCTGTTCCTGCAGCTACATCTGGGGTATTCAACAGTGAACTGAGGCAGAGGCACAGGAAAAAAATCTTATGAGACTGATACTAACAGGGGATTGCATGAACCCCCCAAGGTATCCAAGTGTGAGTGAGGACCTACCTGGGGAGCACAAGGGATGCAGGGACTTTGGGACATGCAGCATACAGTAAGAGGCTGGCAGGAGGGGTTCTGTTGTTTTTCTTCCCGTAAGGGTGTAGGTGCATGCACATCCCAGGGGAACAAGGGCTTGGCTTTCTCCCGTCTGGGTCAGGGCTTTGTGGGGTGGCAGAGCTCTGAGCTCGGGGCACACAGCTGACAGGAGGCAGGAGTGGTCAGGGCTGAACTCTGCTCCACAGGGAACTGCACTGCCTGGCTGCAGGCAGGATGGGGCCACCCAGCCCCTCCCCCTCCCCCCAGCCCGGCACAACACGAAGAGGCGAGGCAGTGATGGTTTTATTTCAAAGTAGAACAAAGGTATCTTTTATTCTTTCCAGAGCTGCGACATTCAGCTTTGCCATGAGCATGTCTGTGGCTCAGACCAGCTCCTTGTGTGCGTTTACTCAGAGCACATCTATACAGGGCAAACCAAAAGCAGGAGACTTTTTCATAACTTGGCTGAGTCTCACCTCTGGTAAAGAAACCCTGTTACCCAGCCAAACAAGATGGCATGGTCCCTTGCACAGCACGTGCTGCTGAGCAGACAGGCTCTATAGAAAAATCTAAAACCAAAATGTACTTTCAGACATTCCACATCAACTTTTCCCCTAATTTTGCTGGGAAGGAGTTTTGGCTCAAAGTGTATCACTCTCATCTCCCTTCATACCTCTCCCCTCTGCGCGGCTGCTAAAGCAGAGCTACAGCGCGTCGAGGATGTTGTCGATTTTGGAGACCAGGTCCTGTCGCTTGTTGGAATGCATCTTCTCGTTCTCAATGTACGTGTCCTTCTTGAGCTTGCCTGCCACCAGCCGCTCCGCCTCCACCGACGACTTCAGGACCAGCTCCTTCACTTGGCCATCCAGCTTCTGAATCTCACTTACCTGGCAGGGTGACAAACCAAGGGAGTATTACAGTACACAAAACAAAACAAAAAAGTCCCTACAGTGAAACTGGAGTAGAAGAGATGGTAGATGATAGTAAAAGATGAAGTTAGTGCTAAGTAGAAACATCTCCGATCCCTGAATGGTGCCTCCTGAGCCATCACCTCTCCCTGGCATCACATTACGAGGAATATTCCATGAATGGGTAACTAAACAGTGCTGATAAAAGAGGCTACAAGGACCCAGGAGCCATACTGGCAAGAGACTGTTACACAGTATTTAATGACAGATTTTAAAGGCTTCAAGCTAAATCACAGCTCTGACAGCTGGAAGCTGTGTCGCTACAGTTAACATTGATGGTGTGTGAGAGGCAGATCTGCAATGACAGAGCTACTCTTAGAGTTAATAACAGATTAACCAAGGTGGCTGTTGGCTAAATGGACCTTAGAGACTGAAGTGTCCCTCACCTGGCATTAAGTGGCTGTGTCGGGAAAGTGTTACAATATATTGGCCGAGTCCCACCTCTGATAAAGAAGGGAAGGACAGTGGGTGTGTGCTCATTGTGCCACAGCTTTCACCATGGTACAGCAAAACACCCGCCAAGGAGCACCGTGTTACCAAAATTCTGTCAGCACAAAATGCAAATGTGCAAGAAAATAAGAGATGAGGGAGAAGATTTTGGGTTGACTGGTGTGAGTAGTCAAGTCAGAACTGTTAATGTGTTGATAGTTTCCATTTTTGCCTAAGTGTCACTGCCACGAGCTAAATGAGAAGCATCAGGATTGTGTTACGAACACATTAATGTGTACAAATGCAGCTGGTTCAAGGACTCCTTAAGAAACAGCACAAGCAGCTGTTTACCAGCAACACTTACATGCCTGCATAACTGAGATTACTGCAAAAATAACATTTTCACACCCCCTTGCAGAGATCAAGCCATTTTCAGATGAAAAAACCCAACCTAGACTGGCTACAGAAACTAAACCCCCAATTAAAACTCATGCAGAATACTTGACAGAGCCAAGAACAGGTGAGCTTACAAAAATTTTAATTTCTTACTTTATCACATAAGTCGGAGCCTTCTGTCTTCAGTTTAGACTGCAGAGATGCTATTTCATTCGTCAGGGCCTTGTGCTCCATCTCCAAAGACTTTTTGCCGCTGTTCAGGGTGGAGATGTCCCGTGACTGCTTGTATTTATTCACTGCTTCATCAAAGTGACGGTACAGCCCAAGCCTCTTGTTCACCAGAGTAAGCACCTGCTCTGTGATGCAGGCAACCTTCATCCTGGCTTCAGCAGCTGGATCCTGCAAGAGGACAGGAGGCAAGATCAAAGCAGTTGTTATCTTTGACCTGCATCAAGCCATGCCTGCAATCTGCCGCAGGACTGTTACAGAAACTGTTCCCTTTGCAATTAAGTGAACTGTCAGTAATTAGGTGAATAGTGCAAGTGCTTATTAGGGCAAGCACCTTTCAGCACTCATCCCAGCCCAACAAACAGTTTAACAGTGAAAACACTGCAGAGGGAAACACCAGATCAGCCCTACAAGAGTACCAATGCTCAGGCTGAACAAAAACAGGACTTTAAACAACCAGTAAAACATGTGAATGCCAGGAACATTCAGCGAGAATTACTGGTATGAAAAATCTTCATTCATCAGCTGAGAAGTCTGCTTATACTCCCACAGGGCTCTTCATCATACAGACCTTGGTGATGGAGAAATCCAGCCTGACATAGACGATCACAGTGAAGAACAAGATGTAAAAGGCTCCAACCACCAAGAGAGGCTCTTGCAGCATCAGGATTTTGTTGAAGGTGTAATGAACCTACGAGACAAGTTCCGAACACTGAGCAGAGCCCCATGTTACTGCAGGGGTTAACCCCTCTCCTCAGGCAGCAGCAGAACCACCCATGCAGTCCACCAAGTGTTTATTTCTTAGCTTTTTTGACGGTGCTTCTGAATTCAGAGAAGGCACAACTGCTCAGACACCACACTCACCACAATGTCCTGGATGTGCTGCTCCACCAGGTTGTTCTTGTGTGCCACAATAACGGGACGTCCAAAAGTGTCCAGATACGTGTAGTGAAGCTCATCCGAGGCACGATTGATTTCGTAGGGGCTGTCCACATGGATATTCCTGTGGATAAAACCAGACATTCCATTTGACTCTATGGTGTTTGAGATGATGTAATCCAGGACTTGTCTGGCCAATTGTGGCCTCTAGCACGAGGTAAATTATGCGGTTTAAACAATGCTCTACAAGGAAGCAAAGCTGTGTTCCAAGATCTCCTCCATATGCACGGTCATGGTTTTGATTCACTGTCCCCAGGCCATTAGAGCAGACTGGAGAACTGCCACCAACACAGCACTGTCTGCAGTAACAAGCCAGGAGGAATGACACTTACTTGGCACCTTCTGGCAGGACAATCTTGACAGTCAGAGAGTCTGTAACTTGTTCATCAAACACGTGGTCAACAAACCTCATCTTCAGGGCATACTGATCACCTAAGAGTGCAGAGCAGAGGGTGGTTACAGTTCCTCAGAGAACAAGGGACAGCCTTGAAGCTCAGCTCCCACCCAAGGCAGGAGTAGAATTTGCATGGATAATTGTGCAGCAGGGGGCACTAGCTCACTCAGACATATTTTTACCAGATGTCTACAAAAACCTGAAGCACAAAAAAGGTGGATTTGCATATTCTAGAAAAAATAGCTGGCAACTGTTGTTGCTAAGGTGCAGCGTATCACAGCTTTCAATTCTTTACTGTACAGCAACCACCTTTCAACAGACAGGAGGACATTTTTTGTTCCCTTCCCCTCAGCCACCCACCAAGATTGTAGAGGTATTCGTAGCTTGGCAGGTTATAGCCAATGATGTAATGGGTTTTCCAGCCCCCAAAAAGCGGGAATCGGGGACGGATCTCCATCTCCACAGAGTCATCCAGGACAAGGAGGTGGCTGGTGGAGATGTTCCCAATTTCATCTCTGTAATAGACGTCCTGAGCAGCAGCTGGGAGAATGGTCTATATGGAGAGAAGCAGAAGTGAGTGCATCAGATGGGTGTTACTTCCAGTGAAATTGGCAAAACCAATAAAGGCTGGTAAGCATTGAACTCCCACATGAGACATGACAAAATGGCCATTCAGTTGCACTGAGTGGTAAAATTGTGCTATTATAAGCAATCCCACAAGTGGCTGCCAGCACTAAAATCACTTGGCCTCCAAATGAATGTGCTTTCTCCAGCCCAGTTTCAAACTCCCCAGACAGCAAGGATCTCATCATGCCCACCAGGAGAGCAATTCCCTTTTCACTCCAGCCTGCTGCCATAGCTCACTGGGCTTGCTGGCTGTACACTCAGCAAAATCAGATTTCTGTTTGGCTGCACCACCCTAGAGAATTACAACAATCAATCCTCGAGGCTTCCAGCAGTGAGAAAGGTTTTGGTTCAGATGAAAACACATAATACTTTATACATCTGGCTAGCAGAGCCACAGCTTTAATTCTTGAGTGCTTTGTGAGCAAGGAATGAATGGGTGAGTTTCCAATTAATACTGTTCAACGTGAGGAGGATATGACGGAGAGGCAACTCTGAAAATAAGGAGGTGAGGACAGAATTAATGGCCCTTGCACAGTGGAAAACCAAAAGCAGGGATCTCTGTACAGGGGTAAGGGGTTTAGAGGGTCCCTGAGATTGGAGGGGTGGGAGTGTGAAGAAACACTACATGCCCTGGCACACGCAGTCTGTTGGATCAGCAGATGCAATCAAGTGTACAGCCTCCTAATGCTGCTTCCAAAAGCTATTCCTAAGCAGCACAAGCTTTCTCTGAAAACAGACCAGAGTTTTAATATTCCCTTATTAATGGGGTATGGTTACCAAACAAAAGGCAAAGGACAACTATTTTTTTTTCCTCTGGGGATCTAAGAAAGGGGGAAGCCACAGTTAAAAAAAAAGATACATGTGCAAAATGTCAACCTTAAAAGACTTGACGGAAGAGATCCCACTGTCTGGCTGTCTCTGGTAGTCGTATCTGGAGAAAGGCCCTTTCAGCACTGCTCCTGTGTGCTTTAAATCAACCGTCTCTTCAACCGCAATGTTACCCCAGTGAGACACCTCAATGACTCGTGTCATGCTGGTGATGGTCAGGAATGGACTGTTATTTTCATAGTGCACCTTCAGAGTGTCCTAACAAGGGAAAAAAAGATAAACTGTCAAACCTAAAGTAAGGAGCAAGCTCCCCTCACAGTGATCCACTCCATGTGCCACAGGGAACCCTCCTTGGCAGATGCACATGTTCCTGGTCTGCACACAGTCTAATTCATGCTTGACCTGCGATTTCTACGTGAAAGCTTCTGCTTCCCACTCTCCAGCCTCTGAGACACATCTTCCATGTCTGGAAGATGCTCTCTGCAGAACCACAACCCCTTTGCACAGACATTTACCTGGCTGTATGGAGGGATGTCCTTGAAGGGGCCATATTCAATCATGTCCTCAGTGCGGGAAGGGTTGCCCAGCTTGGTGTAACTCTCCACGTTCCTGGAGGCCAGTTTGACACGGGTTGTTTGGGTCTTGGTGACGTATGGCGAGTAAAAATAGTGATTTCCTTCAAAGACCACAAACTGCTTCTCGCTTTGGGTGATGTGGGTGGGATAGGGCTGCAAGACGTGCGTGAAAACCATTTCAACAGAGACACGGACTTTGGCTCCTGGGGCCAAAGGAGATGGCAGCTTCACGGAGAAGAATTTCCCACTGGAAGGGAGAAGAACAGCTAAGTCATGTGGGATTTCCCTTGAGAGAGCATTCAGATCCACCCACTGCAACATCCCCTGTGGACAGGTGGCCATGTATCACATGTGTGATTTGGGCAAGTATTTTACTTGCTCCTCCAAGACACAGAGATGTCTTGTCCCAGCAGGTGTGATTACTGTGCTGGGGAAGCAGCACAGGGTGAACTACGTCTAGGCACAGTTACAGTCTTTGCTTCACTAAAGAACACCTCATTCCCTTTTTGGAAGAGGAATGGTGACACATCCCTCCCTAATCCTGCATTTATAAAGTTTCAGCAAGAGTTTTTTCCATTCTTCTCCAGATGACAGGAATGATCTGCATCAAAGGAAGCATGGGCACAAGTCCAGAAGACTAACATCTTAAGCACCTGCTCCCACAAAGTCTGTTTATTCTCAGATTTTTGCCCACAGGATCTGAAATTAAGGAATAAGCAGAATGGGAGCAAGGTTTTGGACTGAGGTTCTACAGAACCTGTAAGGATGCACTAGACAGACCAAGTGATGCCAGAGTGAACATAATTCATGTCATGCCTGGTGGCCTGAGGGCACAATCATATGAGACATCCAGGCATGTCAGAAGCCAAGGTCTACCCTGGCAACTTAACTCCACAGCTACTGTACTCCTGAAACCCAGCTGCACTGTGCTTTTGAGACACTTTACAGGCACTGCACACCTCTCAGCTCTCATGGCTCAGAAAACACTTGCCTGCCCAGCCTGCAGCACTCATATAATATTCCAAGCTTGGCAGTACAGAGCCTGATGGAAACAGCAGCATCCCCTCTCCTGGCAGCAGGAAGAGCCTGTGCTGGGCCATGGTGCCCAGTGCACGGTGGTGCTCTCCACACAGCCACAGGGCACTAAACTCTCTGGAGTCACCACTGCCAGCTGCCTGAGAGCTCAAAAGGAAGTGATGGGTAAGAGCACGACCAAATGCTTCTCTCACCTGGTATCCCTTAATAAGGGGCCAGGGCATTACTCAAGGCACTGAGTACAAGAGACTGAGCACAGCTGAGGAAGAAAACACTTGTGTTCTCTAGACTTGTGGAACTGGGGTAGTATCTCTGCTTCACTGTGAGGACAATTATGAATCCCCCCTGCACAACTCTAGGTATTGACCTTAGAGGGTAATACTCACCTTTTGCCCTTAACTTTAGTCTCTTTCACTTCCAAGGTGTTCTCCTCCTCTTCCTCACCTTTCACCTGTTCCCAAACAACAGATGGATCAGTGCAGTGATATTTAAAAGACTTAACACATCCAGAGCAAAGTCTGTACAGTCCCTGTAAGGAGTTTTTAGGGGGGATGTCCCCCACAGAGTACAAGCTTATACATAACTAATTTATTAAGAAAAAAAATATTTAAAGGCCCTTTCTTAATGTTCATATATACAAACTGCAGTGTGGTCACTGTGCAAAAACAGATACTGGAGGTTTCTGGTAACTCTCATGTTCCCATGTCCTCTCAACCTAGTTCCCAACACAACACAGTCACCGTAACTTGCACAAATGATAATACTGATCAAATGCTTTAGTGATTTCCCTTGTGACTGGGGAGTGAGCAGGCCGCGGGAATATGGCTTGACCAGTTGAGGTATACTACAAAACTGTATACAGATCTACTATAGAGCACTGTATGTACCTCTGCATGCTGTATGGAGAGTTTATATAAAGTGACAATACTTCTGAGGCTAGGACGGAAGTATTGTCCTACTGTTCTTCCATCTCTCCTGCGGGTCAGGGCCGGGCCCCCCGTCCCGGCGCTGCCTGGGGCTGCCAGCCCGGCTCCGGCCGTGACGGC
This sequence comes from Falcunculus frontatus, assembly GCA_013398115.1. Lineage (NCBI taxonomy): Eukaryota > Metazoa > Chordata > Aves > Passeriformes > Falcunculus > Falcunculus frontatus. The sequence goes on along the minus strand of VZRV01004346.1, from coordinate 2,440,259 downwards.
GTGAATCGCCCCCCTCATCGCCTGCCAGGCCTCCCACCTCTGCCCTCACCCCGCCACAGACACCCCCCATTCCCGGCCGGCTGCGGGATCCGGGAGCAGCGCTGCGGGATCCGGGAGCGGCGCTGAGGGCCCGGCAATGCCGACGTGTCCCTTCGGACACGGGGCCGGGCAGCGCCCGCGGCCCCTCCGCGGCCCCTCCGCCGGCGGCGCTCGATGCCCGCTCCCCACGCTCACCTGCACTCCCAGGTGGGCCAAGCGGGGCTCCAGCCCGGGCTCCAGCGCCAGCAGGAAGGCGGAGGCGGCCGCGCCACCCGGCGCGTTGGCGAGGCTGAGCTCGGCCGAGACCTTGGCCAGGTGCGTGCTGAGGTCCAGCGAGCGCCGCACCTCCTCCAGCACCAGATCGGCGCTGGCCCCGGCGGCGGCCAGGCAGAGGAGCAGGAGGCGGCACAACAGCCCCGCCATGGCCGGCACACCGCGCGGGGAGGGCACAAGATGGCGGCGCCCGGGCTGTACGGGCAGGGCACAAGATGGCGGCGCCCAGCGGGGGAGGAGGCTCGCGATGGCGGCGCCCAGCAGCGCTGAAGGTCCGGCCCCCCCTCCTCCCCGCCTTCCGCGGTGTCTGAGGAGAGAAGCTGGGCGGGGTTCTCCAGAGCTCCGGGGGTGGCTTCGGCTTCGCGCAGCTCTGTGCCTCCCCGGCGCCCAGGCTCTATCGGCGAGCTTGGGTGTTCCTGCGCGGCGCTGGGCCCGTGCCCTTGCTGAGTTCTCAGGCCTGGGCAGGCTGTGGGGCCGGTCAAGGGCTGCTTGTCGGGCCCTGCTGGGGTTTCCTACTTCTTTTTCTGCCCGAAAAAGAGCGAAAAAACAACTATAACAAATATTCCGGGATGCTCAGGGCTTTCACGTGCTCTTCAGCCTCCTCTCCAGCCACGGCACAAAGCAGCTCTATTTCTCTATGTTTTAAGCAATGGCCAGTTCCTGCCAGGCCTTCCACAGGCCAGAGGTGTCAATCCTGGTGGAAGTGCTGGGCATAGGCTGGCCCGGAGGAGCTGTTGGTGTGGATGGCACTGGGATGTAGCATCGAGCACTGCAGAGAGATGGACTTTGGTGCTTTTGATTATGCTCTTAAATTAATGAGCCTCAAATTGGGACAGTTCATCTCGCTGGCATGGCACACAGATCATTGTTGCTCTGGAAGGTGAGGTTTAACACAAATAGAATTTAAGCTGAACCCAAATTTTCTGCTAAAAACCACCAAGATAATTTGGTAATTAAAATAAATTAATTAAATAATAAAATAATTAATAAAATAAATAAATAATAAAAATTACCAAGCTAGGTGATGCCAGAGTAGAAGTGCTGCAGGTAGCCAAGGCATGGTAACCAGTCCTGAACTGACTTAAGGCATCTGGGGAAAGGAAAATGTTAGTGGTTTAACACATGACTGGGGAAGAGGTGATTGACACTTTATTCGCAAACATCTAAGGCAGATAAAAGCGAGGAGCGGATGTTGTCTGCTGTGATTGCCGGAGCAGGGCTTTTCCCTGTGAGCCCTGTGGGACAACAGACCTTTCATGTTTGCATAATAGGATCCAGGACTCAATCTTTCTTTAAGATCCTAATATGAGTCAAAGAGATAATTCTTTGATTTGGCCTGAGATTGCCAAGTATCGGAAGAGGATTTCCTAAATTATGTGTTTGGATATGGAGTCAAATAGCCCCTTGGCAAAGGCTAAATAGAATGGGATGTCTCCTGGTGTGCTATGTTCAAAACAGCATCATTTCTCAGCTAGCTTTCCTTTTCTCCCCTTACCACGCCCCACCCCCCCAAATTCCTCTCATGGAAATTTTCTTGGCAAATTACTTTAGTTTCCCTTTGATTTGTGTAGGCACCAGCCCAGTCAATTTGGCAGCTCGCCCTGTAGCATATCCCAGCACAAGCAGGTAGTTTTGTCATTGTGTTTCGGGTGACAGTGGTGCTCTCTTCCAGCAGCACAGCAGGAGATGGCTGCAGGGGTGGGTTCCACCTCCTCAGCCTCATGCTTCCAGCCAGGGAAATGTTCCAGGTTGCTCTGCTCTCCAGGAAAAGCCTGTTTATCTTGGCCTTCTCCAAAGAGCTGGGCTTTGGGGCCTGGAACTGGATAGGTATATTCAGGGGGAAGCAACCATGAAACATGAGGGGCTGAGCAGAACAGATGCTTCTAATTTAAGGCTGGCCAGCAGTGCTGCATCTGGGGACTCCCTCCAGTTGTCCAGGATGAGTTTGCAAGCTCCTCTGCTAGGAACGGTTGTCACTGTCCTTCCACGTGTCACAGGGATTAAATGAACTCCAGTCAGCCTCTTTAATAAGACACGCAGCTACAGCTCTTATTTCCCTCTCTCCCTTAGGGCAATTTCTCCTGGTAAATGGAAGGAAAGAAATAAATGCATATGTCCCTTGTGTCTGGAAATAATTGGGCTTCAGCTGTTACATCCCGGGCCAAAGGTGGCTCTCCAGCAGGTTCATCCCAGAGGCTGGATTTGAACTCGCTGGCAAATGCCAGTTTCAGTATGTGACCCATCCCAGACCCTGGTGAGCTCTGAACCAGACTGTTGTACACTAACCCTCTGTTTGGATCCATTTCTAATTGTGATAATTGAGTCATGCTAAGCTGTGCATCATCTATTTCAAGACTTCATCCCTACCACATAGGCTAAATTTGTCTTTGGGTTGAAAAGCTGCTGCCTTTGGGCTTGTTCAAGGCTAAGTTTGGCTCTGCAGGCCCCTCTTGCCACTGCCCTTTGAACAGTGCCAGGCTGTTCTTCATGCATATGGGGTCAGTCACAACTGCTCGTGGCCCCTGGCTGGGTGTTCTGGTCATGGTGTCTGGGACAGCTCCGGGGACCGCTCTGGGGGACAGCTTGGGGACAGCTTGCAGGCGGTGTTCAAGCAGGGACAGGCTGCAGTGCCTGTGTGCAGATCTGGCCACCCAGGCCTGGTGCCAAGTAACAGAGCCAGGAGTTCAGAGCTGCTTTTTCTCTCTTTATGTGTTGTTTTTTTAGTTCCCTCATTGCAAGGAATGTCCCCCTCCAGCAGTAAAGTCCCAGAGAGCTGCAGGTCAGGAAGCAGCATGAGAGAGGTTACCAGACCCTGCTGCCATCTGGCAAAGTGCCCCAGCTCCCTGTGTGCTGCGGAGAGAGCGAGAGAGCGTGTCACCCTCAGGGCCAGTGGGAGGGGAACAGCCGCGATGGAGCCGATGCCAGCCCAGCCGTCTGCCAGCCCTGAGGGATCAGAGTGGTCTAATAAATGCCTCTGGCAGGATAAGCCATGGACAGAACCGCACCCCAGGAAAAGCCCTGCGTTCCTCTGTTTTTACAGGGCTGATGCCAAACTCAGAGCTGTGTCATCTGTCAGAGCAATTTGTTCTCAAGGAGGGAAGGAGAAGTTGTTTTCTAGAAGGAGGGGGTTGGCTGTGACCACAGAAGCACACTGAAGCCCATAGCAGCAGGGAACAGGATTTATTCTGGTGTGATCCTCATACCAGCGGGGAGCTTGCACTAGGAATATGCAGGGAGCATGACACAATGTGTTGCTCTCTGAGGAGCCCAGGTCAGGGGCAGGAGAGAGTAAACAGGGCTGTGCATATGTAGCAGAAGTCATCCTGGCAACACCATGAAGATTTTAATACAAATCTATCATTGATCCTGAAAAAAACCTCCCTGCTTCAGATTTTATTGGTGTTTCACCATTTAACCTTGTGTATGTAAAATCCAACAGCCTTTTGGCTGCCAGTGGGAGGCAGAGGGCACTTCTCTCGCTGTATTCAGTCCTGAGCAAGGTGTTGCAGTTGCCAGCCGTGAGAGCACAGGTACGACGTGGCTGAGGGATGGCAGAGTTTGCTTAGCCTTTCTAAGACCCTCAAAAAGCACCAACATTTCTTTCTGGAGAAAAAGAAAAAAAAACCAGTCTTCCAGTTTCATTATTTTTACAACCTCATTTTTTAGCTCGTCAGCACAACTCACACTGAGCCTCTGCCAAGCAAAGCACACCATTATTCTTATTTGGGGTTTGCCTGTGATTTCCATGGAATGGTGGACTTGGAGGGGGCTGGTTGGAGCTTGGCTCCTACTCTTTGTTGGACTACTCTGGAAACATGTCCTGCCTTCGCAGAGACAGTGGTGGTGGGGCACTGTCTGCCCAGGGGCTGCTCCTCTAAGTTTTTTCAAGTTAATTTAGTCACCTGCAGTAGCCCCTCCCTCCCTCTCCCCTCCTTATAGTGTTCACCTTTGTTTAAAATAATTTCTTCCTGGTTTAAAAAAAAAAAAATGGTTTTCTCTCCTTGTCAGACCACAGGACTCAGAAAAAAATAATTTAAAAACCTGTCTGTGCACAGCAATCGCATAAAACATTGGGAAACACACAGGGAAAACCTCCTGTAAGAATACGGGAGAGCATCTCTGAGTCCTGCAAGGGGGCGAGACCATTGTGTGATGAGTGTTGTTGAAATAAGGAGAAAAAAATTGTGGGAAACAGGACATTTTATCACTTTAAAAAGTACTTTTAACTCTTCTTGAAGCTTACTAAAAATGTAACTGAAATAGCTATAGGCAGACACTGGCAGGCTGTGAATGAAAAAAACCTGCTACACGTGTACAGTTAAAATGCAAAACCTGAGCAAGGTATGTGGTCCACAGAAGGAGAGCTCCTTTGGGCTGGGTGGGTCTGGACTTAGTCACTGGATCAGAGCATGTTTTGGAGAGAGGGAACAGTGCTGTTTTAACTACATTAAAAAAATAAGGGCGTGATCAGGGCTGCCACTCAAGCACTTTGCAGTTCACATAGGACCTGGGTACACCCACAGCTTGAAAACGCCTTTGGTGGACTGGCATGTGCAAAGCCAGAGGAGGCGAGAGGACAAAAATGCATGTCTTGGAAAAGACAGATGCTGCCTGTCACTGAGAACCAAGGAGGTGGGGAAGCTGCTGTCCTTGCCGGCTCCGGAGGAGGCGGCTGGGGGTCCTAGCTATGAGCAGAGGGGAGACCTGCTGGCTCCTGGGGCAGCAGCTCAGTCTCACCCTTGTGCTGCATATGAGGGCTGTGATCACCAAATCTTTGCAAGGCCTGACACAGAATCACACCTCTCCATCTGCTTGTTTGCCCCAGGCTTGCAGCCTCCCAGGGCCAGTGATGGAGGCAACAGCACCCGCGTTTGGCTGAAATCACGGAGATAAATACAGTGAAAGAGCCCGCAGTGGAATCAAGGTAGGAGCACCTGAGAGGTTGGTGCTGAGATCCCTGACCCGTGCTGGGGTCCTGGCCGGAAGCTGCAGGCAGCGGTGCCACTTCTGCCCCGTCCACACTGGGCGATGGAGCCGGTTCCCCACTGTGAGGGGTGACAAAAAGCCTCACCTGCCCTGGTTTAATGCCCCCTGGCCATGTCCCCTGGCCACGTCCCCTCGGCCATGTCCCCCACCCCGCCATGGCCGCGCGTCGCCGCCAGGGGACGCCCGGGGCGCGCCGGAGGGGCGGTGCTGTTGGGGCGGGGTCACCCCTTAGCCCCGCCCCCGGGCCCGCCCGGCCGCGGCTGCACCGCCCCGATCGCTGCAGCCTCACCTTGGCAACAACAATTAATGCCGGGCACGGCCCCGCTCCCTCCCGGAGCATCCCGGCAGCAGCCCCCGCTGAGGCGGCACCCCCGGGCTGTTTGTGATGGGCAAGAGCCGCCCGGACCTGCGGGGGTAGCGGGCACCTCGCGCTGCAGGGATCTGCAGGTTTCACTGTGCCCTCCCGCTGCTTGCCAGGCTCTGGGGCGTGCAGTCCCTCTGCTCGGGGCACTTCGGGAGGTGGTTTGCCCCCGGGGTGAAGGACGGAAGGTGAGGGAAAGGCTGTGCAGTGATGCAGTGCCCAGGTGCCATGGGGCCGCTGTAGGATTTAGTGCCCATCTCTCTGATAAGTGCTGTTGCATTTTTCCTCCTGACCCTTTAAGGTCTGGTAAGTGTGGTGCCAGGACCCACCTGAGAACAATACAGTTCTGAGGTCCACGATCCTGTCCTCAGTGGCAGTGAAGTCTGGCGAGGAATTGTCACTGGTCACTCAGCACAATAAGGGAATTTCCATCTTCACATGGAGCAACTCCTCTTTCTCAGCTTGTTTTTGGAAAGGGAAGCACTTGCTGGTGTATCTATGTAGGAGCCTGTTGTTCATGTAGAGTTTAAACCTGGATTTTAAAGCTTCAGTTTTGCAGGATCTGCCACACACAGCAGGAAGTTTAGGATCTGACTGACAGCAACAAGAGGGGGTCATTTACAGATTGGCAGCTCTTTTGCTCCCTCCAGGAGCCCTGAGTTCAAGCAGTGAGATAATGCAGATTTCTCCCCAGGTTACTAAATTTTTGAATCCGCTGGCAGGGACTTTCTGGATCATACTCTGTGAAGTGCCAGCTGGGATTTACATTTCTCCAGCAAAGGCACCCTTGAGCCTCTGCCTGGCTGAATCAAAACCTCTGACCCAAGCCCAGCTGTTCATGGACCTCGGCATGTGTGGACCTGGCAGTCAGCAGTGGCCCCTTCCCCAGAGACAACCTCACCATGCCCTCACCACCAGATGGCTGGTGGTGATTCCTTCCCATCACAGGGCTCCCAAAGAGAAGGAGCATTAACCCCTTTTGACCAGCATTGGTCTGCAGCAGTGTATGCAGTCACTTTCCTGATAAGAAAAACATCAATGATCCAGGAAAAAAGAAATGTGAGGATCTTTTGATCCTTTGTTCTTATTCCTTTCTCTGAAGGCTTGGGCTCCTCACACATAGCTCTCCTGCCTGCCTGCTAAGAAATGTTTGATAAGACATTTGTGTTGATTTTCCCCCAGTCAGCAAACTGATCCACTCCAACAGAAAGGATGGCAGCCAATGGCTTACTTAACTCCACACAGGTCACCCAGAAAGCAGCTAAAAGACAGCTTTAGCCCCCAGAAGGCCATCCCCAGCTCTGATGTTGGTGTCTGAAGCAATTGGGCAGAACAGATGTTCCTCAGGCTGGTGGTGTGCTGGAGGAGGTGGGATAATGCATCTTCTGTAGCCTCATTGCTCACAGGTTGGTTGAGAACTTCACTGAAGGAGACAAACCCAGAGAGATCCTGTTTATCTGAACAAAGTAAGAGATGGTGATTTCTATTTGCCAGAAATTCAGGCAGCAATATGGAGCCAGCCCTGAGTGCTGGAACAGAATAACTGGAGCTGTAACACCCACTTATAAGCATTTCAGTTTAGGATCGTGCTTTGCAAGGCATACCTTCAATTTGGTAGCTCAGAGATTTGCAAACAGTGAGTCATATCTCCCTGGGGTCAGAAATGCAGCTGCTGAGGCACCAGGCATTGAAAAGTGTTGTCCAAGATAAAAGCAAAGCAAACCTCACTGCCCACACACCCTTATCCTTCAAGGTTGAGTATCTTTGTCAGTCTTTGAAAACATGCACTCAAAATTATACCAGCTTCTTATGGTTACCATTGATACGGGATTTGCTTCTCCTTTTAGAGCAGGCAAGAAGGGATTGCGAAAATCTGTCACTTGAAAAGAGTTGAAGCAGACAGATCTGAAGCTAATATGCAGCACCCCATGCTTGCAGAGAGGTGCCTGGGGTTTGAGGTGGGAATCCTGCTGTGGGACATGTCTGTTTCCTTCCCATGGAGGGTCCCAGAGGAGCTTCCTAGACCTCTGCAGACAACCCCTGTCTCTTAGGATTCAGGAGGGACCTGCAGACCCCAGAGAACATGCTGCATTGCAGCCAGTTTGGTTCCTACACACAGAGAGCTGTCTTTGGGACATCTTTTGGCACTGAGTCACTGTTAAGGAAGAAGCAACAATGCAAGTCACCTGTCCCACAAAGTGTCCCACTCACAGAGGTCATGTGGCACCGGGCTCCTGTCCCATGACACATTCTGGGTTCAACAACAGCATGACATGGCCACCTTTGCCACAAAATGCCTGGATGCAGAGCTCACGTGGCTGGTCCACCCCATCACACAACACCCCTGGCCATGTGGAGCAGTGGCACCAGCTGTGGGTCCTGCTGAGTGTTCCAGGCATTGCCAGCCATCAGCCTGTCCTCATGGCTTCAAAGCCCCTAACGGCATGAGCTGAGAGCTCTCAGGCTCACCAGATGTTCACCGTGAAGGCTTTAGTGCTTGGTAAGTAATAGCTCACAGAAACTGCTGCTTTGGTAACACATTCCTCATGCAAAACCTCAATCCCTGAACCAAGGCCAGTTCTGCAAAGGCCTGTGCAGTTCTGTGCTGGCTGTTCACTTCTCTCTGTACCTATTTTTATACCATTCCTACGGTTTAAAAAGCCTTTCAGAAATGTCTGTGTTTAGAGGGACACGGATCTGACAAAGTAACCGACTCACTCTGGCCTTAGGGAAGTTACTTCACTCTCTGGATCATCTTCTCCACTTGAGTATGAGAACAATCATATGAAATTACCTGGCATACCTCCAACGCAGCTGTAAAAAAATAATTAGCTGGTATTTAGGACTGGCTGTAAAAGTGGGAAGGTGATGGTGATGTTGGAGAACCTCTGTAGCTGGGGAGGCAGGACAGCTGGGAGACCTGCAGGAGGCTTAGGTGATTGTCACTATTTGTGTGACAGCCTCATGGGTTTATGGTTATAAATAGGATGAGGATGCCTCTCTGGCCCTGAGCACAAAGTCCGGGCCATGGAAACACCCCTTCCCTTGTGACGCTTGACTCTTCCATGGGCTTTGGTTTCCACCAGTCTAGGCCCAGATAACTACAGTAAGCACAAAGCCGTGTGGTGCCCAGTTTACACCACGACCAGCAGCATGGGGTTGTTTCTCCCTGCCTTGCCAAGGCCAGCATAGATACTTGTCTAAGGATGTCCCCTGTGCTCAGCATGTTGTCCACAGCCTCTCTAGGAGGCTGACTCAAAGGCAGGGCAGGTGTTTGGACCTTCTAATCTCAGGGAGTGAGCTGGCATCTAGGGGAAGGTGCCAGCATTGCCACCTCCCAGTATCAAAGAGATGACAACTCTGCAGTCGTCTTGTGGCAGTTGCTATTGAATAGGTGGAAGCTGTCAAAAGAGTCCAAAGCAATTTATTTTATGTGTCTCTTGTGTCTGGTGTGAGGGGACTTGGCACAACCAGGCTTTGCAGCACTGCAGGTCGGCCCCACCCTCCCTGTGTGTCTCAGGCTTCCATGGCTGCATTTAGACCCTGTAGTGGTGCTTTGTCTTTAAGATGTTCATCCTCCAGCAGATGCATTTTCTCAGTGAGCACAGACGTAATCCCTGCACTGTGTTCAATGTCCTCTGCACCACAGATTGGAGATCTGCCATGAGATAACGTGATTGCAGTTGCTTCCTATAGTTGGTATCTGGTGATCAAGTCTCGTCCAGAGCTACCTTTTCATTTTCATGTGATGCTGCTCTACGACTTGGAAATTATCAGAGGACTGCAAAGGTGAAAGCATTAGTAGATTACCAGAGCAGTATTTGTACTGCAGGCAGGGATTAAGGGACAGGGCAGGCAAAAGACTAGGGCTGTGCTCTTGCAAGTGGAAACGCATAGGTGGTCATGCAATAGCAGATTTCTAATGAACAAAATGCCAGGAGAAGCAAGGGGAATCTGATTTAGACAAGATAAATCAAAGCATGACAAAGCTTGGAGTACCAAAGCAACATCTGGTGTGTTTACTGCATTTAAGTTCCCTTTTTTAATTTTCGCATGTCAGATCATTATAATGATAATTTGAGGAAGCTGGTCTGGAAGGCCAAAGGTGACAAGGGAAAGCATTGCACAGCCAGCTGAGAGAGGACAGCTATACACAGTAAGCTCTGGACAGTCAGTTTTCACTGAAGCACAGCCACTGTAGGCTGGTGCTACATCTTTCAGGGCTCAGAGGCAAAGAAGAGTCCCAGAGACTGCAGGACTCTGACGAGCTGAAATGTGCTGGACAAGAACCAGGGGAATAAGGGGACCTCTCCAAGCTTTTAATGGCACAGATGGCCAGGGGTTGGGTAGCTGTGTGTCCACAGAAGAGGGTGAATACATTAAGCACTGTGGGGAATGTCAGATGCTCTCAGCTCATGTCAAGGATCTGTAGGTGCCACAGCTGAGGTGATGTTCTCCCTGGGCCTCTCTGCAGGTGTTTTTGTACCGCTGTTCACTCCGTCATCTCGTGGATGAGAAGGGAAAGGGAGGGGCCCTTTTGGTCCAAGGACAAAAGCAAAGAGGTGGTGTGAGACATAATGTTTTATTGTCTCTAATTGGATCAGGAAGATTAGTAAATAGAGATTAGGTGACACAAAAGGAAGAAAATCAAACCAGGAGACATTCTCACTTCCTGGTTTAGAGGAATGAGTGCATGAAATAGGTTGAGGTTTCTGCACCAGTAAATTTCTAAAGACCTGTTACTATAACCTTAGAGATCCACTCAGCTGTGTGAAGGCCCCTCAAGGACAGAGAGTGGATTTCCTCAGAGCAGTGTTAGTGATTGGGAATGATTGGCATTGGGTTTCAAACTGATCCATTTTTATGGGTTTTCATTGGGTTTTGACATTTTACAGTTTCCTTCAGAGGCTGCTAAAACTCAGTGTGCTGGGCTGCTCACTGCAGCACACTCTGGTGTCCCCCAGGGCACGTGTTTATTTTGATAGGGAGGGGGGTCGTGTCAAGAGCACTCAGTACTTCCATTTGCCACCTCATTACCACCATCCTTCTACTTTCACTCTGCCCCTGTGAATGTAGCTCCCATCCTGGATAGCAGGGACCTGTCTGCTGCCACTGGTCCTCTGGAGTGCCAGGATCTGTATGTTCTTCCAAGCAAGCAGGATCTTGCCTCATCAGCTTAAGAAAATGCTGTGTTCCCACAGAGGATCGGAAAACAGCTGTTGGTCATGTCGAGAGCAAGTGGCACAGGAACTCGGTTCTGCATAACAAAGGTCTGTAATAGGTGGTGCCAGGATTGCTCTGCAGTACAGGAGGAAATTTCACTCAAAGATTTTGTTTGCTTTTCATATTGTGTAAAAAGAAAATTTTTAAAAAAAGGAAACTTTTAAGAAAAGAGAGCTGAGGAACAGCCAGTAATTTGCCATTAATGTCTGCCCACAGCAGCCCAGCATGTGGGTCTCCTGTTAAAGGCAACTGGCTGGGACAAGCCAGTGCTGGGCTCCACCAGCTGCTGATGTGCTGAGGGCTCTTCCTCTTTTGTCCAGTCTGCATTTTAACTGGTACCAGGTTTTTCTGCAGCTCTTTGCATTCAACGGGGCACCCTAAAAGCACTAATGAACTGTTGATACAAGTTCCCTTCTCTGGAGTCTGGAGCATCTCTCTTATGAGGAGAGACTGCGGGAGCTGGGCCTGTTTAGTCTGGAGAAGAGAAGACTGAGAGGGGATCTCTAATCCATACAAATATCTTAAAGATAGGCGCCAAGAGGATGGTGCCAGACTCTTTTCGGTGGTGCCCAGCAACAGGACGAGGAGCAAAGGCCATAAACTAAAACACAAGAAGTTCCACCTCAACATGAGGAAGAATTTCTTCACGCTGAGGGTGGCAGAGCACTGGAACAGCTGCCCAGGGAGGGCATGGAGTCTTGGGAGACACTCAAATCTCACCTGGACATGTTCCTGTGTCACCTGCTCTGGGTAACCCTGCCTTGGCAAGGGGCTGGGCTGGATGATCTCCAGAGGTCCCTTCCAATCCCAACAAGTCTGTGATTGTGTGATTTTCTTTTTAATGTTGCTGGAAGTAGCCTCGGTCCTTTATTGTCTTTCATTAGCTTTAAAAATACTTTTTTTCCCCGTGGTTGCTTTCCTGAGTTCACGAGTTGACTAACCCACAGCAGTCACGTGACTTGGATGAACATGTAAGAATAGTCAAGTAGCTGCTGAGTAACAAAATGAACTTGCTGTCACCACAGAGCAGAAAATACGGTTTTCTCTTGTACCATCAGGATAGTTGTTACCCCATGGATTGTGTTCCAGAGACTTCAGAGGGTCCCATTTTACTTGCCTGCACTATTGATCTTGGTGCTGGCAATTGCCTGGTTAATCAATCTGAATGTATATTCAACTGGCACCTTGTATCTTCTTTCCTGACAAATGCTGTGGCTACTACCCCTCTCCAGATTACAGCTGTGAGTAAAAATTTATAAATATTAAATATATATAATCTAAAGTGTAGCCTCTTTATTTCTAATAAAAATAACTAAGGTGTTTTTTTCCATGTACTAATTTAACTGTAGACAACTCCTTGCTAGTTCTTCAACATATTTTAGAAGAGACCAAAGAACAGATTTGTGCCTGCGTGTCCCCATCCTTTATTTCTGAAAGCATGAAGGTTTCTCTGGCCCTTTCCTCCTCCCCTCAGCCCAGGGCGCGGTGTTCGCTGCCCTGCTGCGATGGAAGCCCGCGGAGGAGGCAGGTCCCTTCCCACCCCTCCTCTCGGTGCGGGCTCCGGTGGTACCACAAACATTTATTTTCCGACAAACACGGAAACAGGGCCCGCGTTGGGCCCGCGTCCCGCACAGGGCCCGGCCTCGGCGGCCCAACATGGCGGCCGGGCCCCCGCGGTCACGTGAGGCCGGCGCGCGGTGACGTCAGGGCCCCGTGAGCGGAAGTTGTCGGGGAGGCGGAAGCGGGCGCGGGAGGCGGCGGGGCCCATTAAAGCCGACGAGGCGGGCGGGGGGCGCAGCGATCGGGGCCGGGCCGCGGCGGCAGCACCAGGTGAGCCCGGCGGCACCGCGGGCC
>VZRV01004346.1:2399839-2427512 GCA_013398115.1 Falcunculus frontatus | reverse complement strand
ACCGGGGCCCGGCTCGTTTGCCCGCCCCGAGGCGGGCCCAGGCGGCCGCGCTGCCGGCGCCGAGCTCCTTCGAGCCGGGCCCGGCGCTGCCCTCGGGACAATACAGGGGGGTCTCCCCGGAAAGGGGCTCCTCCCCGAGCGCCTCTCTCGGGATGCGCTTTTCGCCAGGCCTTTGTGGAGCCTCCTCTGCTGAGAGGCTCGCAGAGGCCCGAGCGATGCCTCCCGGGGAGGGAGCGCATTGTCTGTGGCGTGTGGAGCTGCTGTAGCTCCTCGCGAAGCCTGAAGAGGCTTCGAGGCAGCCGGTGGCCGAAGAAGGGCCGGGGCTGGGCGGGGGGCGCTGGGTCGGGACGGTGAAGCGCTGCTCTGGGGGTCGGTGGGGATCACTTTTAACATGAACCGGCAGCCCTGGGAGCGATTAATCTGACCAAAGAGACGGCCGAGGAGACTGGCAGTTATTGCGAAAGTAGCTGTCGGTGTGTGTAAGGCCTGAGTCAGTCCTGAGAAGTATTAGAGTGGATGTTAGAAGTGCTTTTGTCTGTGAGTGTATAATAAGGTAAATTAAGTGATAAATGCATTATTAGTTTCCATATATATATATAGCCTAATAAATATGGAAATGCTTGATGGTTGTACTTAAGACAATTGCACTCCCTGTAAATAGAGGGATTGTTTTAGTAGTAAAAAGGCTGTCTTAATCTGAAGTAGGATAGGTAACCTCAGCATCAAAATGAGTATGTCTCACCTAGTAACTCCAAGTGTCTTGTTCTCAAAGCTGGAAATTTCAGCATTATCTCCTGGAAAACTAGAAACGTTTGCTGATAAGCAGAGCTGTTGTGATCTGTATGTATGAGGTTTTTATGTGTAAACTGAGAACACATGACAGAACAAAGTCCTCCTAACTGTAAGCAAGCTGTTCTTTGTTTGACACTTGCCAGCATGGAACCTTTAAAGCTTCCAGTACTTGTCACTGGCTGGCCAGCTCTGGCCTGTGCCTAACACTGTGTGTATCCATGTGGGAATTGCGGCTGTGGGAAGTGGAGAGCTCTCTTTTTAGAGACTAAAGAGCTATGCCACGGTGTTTGGCTGGCTGCTACATGAAGGCTGTGGTGGTACCAGTGGCATGTGAATAGGAGCTGCAGCCTGGCTGTGCTTCCAGTAGAACCAGGTTGCTGGAGTCAGTGTACCCTGCTCTCTCAGGAGCTGAATTTGAGGTTAAAGTGGGTGGAGTCATTTGAATATTCCTTGTTAAATAATCAAGGCTCCGTTGCTGTACTTACTCAGGAAGAACAAGTATACTTGTCTCTCCCCCTCCCCCTTGTGACTCCCAACAGCTGACTGAACACATGACTTGCCCTCCATGCACTAATGAGTGGACCCACCATGCCTGGCCTGAGTCCTCAGAATTAAAGCAGCTCTAATACTGTTAACTTTCAAGCAATGCCTTTTTTTTGGTTTTATTTTTTTTTTCTTTTTTCTTTGTGCTGTTACATTAATACTCTGCATCTGGTGTAGAAAAGCTGTTAGATGGGGTTAATCTTTCCCCTCTAAAAGGAAAACTTCTGAAATCTGACAGCAGTTTCTTATTCTCCCAATGTGCAGTGCAAAATATAACCGATAAGATGGAAGGGAGTAACTGTGTTAAACGTTCTTCTTCCCTGCGGTGTCATGCAGTGGTCCCTGTCCTCAAACCCAAATACACTGATAATAGTTCAGCACAGAATATTCCGAGTCGGAAGGGACACACAAGGATCATTGAAGTTCAATTCATGGCTATGTACAGGACATCCCCAACAATCCCACCATGTGCCTGAGAGTGTTGCTCAAGTGCTCTTGAGCTCTGGTAGGTGTGGGGCCATGACCACTTTTTTGGGGAGCCTGTTCCAGTGCCCAGCCATCCTTTGGGTGAAGAACTTTTTCCCTATATCCAGCCTAAACCTGCTTTGACAGAGCTTCATGCTGTTCTCTTGGTCCTGTCACTGGTCACCAGAGTGAAGAGGTGAGGAGCAGGACACCCTGAGTTGTACCTTCAAGGTGCCAAGTTAAGAATTTAAATAACTGTGTTGCAGAGTCTGCACTACAGGTATCCTGACCCTCCTGCCAAAGCCAGGGGATCAAACTCTTTGAGTAGCATAGATATGTTACAACACTGATAAATCCTTAACTGAAAGTGGAAAATATACAAGCTCTGCTCTGAAGTGACCTGGGGAAGATACGACTTTGCTTGGTTTCCTACTCAAAATGAAAGCTTGTGAGCAGGAGGGTTACCAGATTTATTTTCTGCAGCACCTTCTTAAAGCTCATGTTTTAAGACACTTGTGTTGGAAGGTTGTGAGAATTACCTGTTGGAGCAAATCTCTGGCAAAGCTTGTCCTTGAGGAAACATGACAATTACAATCAAACCATCTGTGCAAAACTATAAATAGCTCTGTCTCTAACATGTATAGGATTTTGGTCTGACTTCTGTGTGAAAATGAGACTAGTTTATGCAGAACTTAACATTTGACTGTAAACAAAATTGTCTGTGCTTGATTAGGGTATGTTTTTAAATGCTGCATCGTGAGAGAGGGTTTGCAGGTACCTGGCTTGAGAATAAGGGCTGTAAGTAGGGCACTTGGATGTTTGCTTTCTCTGAAACTGGTAGATGATGTGGGCTCACAAGTACTCACAGGCATGTCCCTGCCTTTAGAATACAGCAATTTTGTTAGTAACTGCAGTAAATTGAGCCTTTGTGAAACAAGTACAGAACCCTCACCTTGCATGTTACCAGTGTTTCCTTATGTCTTCTGGGCTTCTCCTTGGCTGTGACCTGACCTGCTCTGAAGTCCCTGTTACCAGGGGCTGATGGACCTAAGATTCCCTTGCAGAGCTGTAGAGTAGTTTAAAGCTTGTTGCCTCCATAGAAAGGAGTCCAGCTAAGACCTAAACTAAATGCTGAGCTTGGTTGGGCACTAGCATGTGCTGCTTGTCTGACAGCAATCTTGCATCCTTCAGATGCTGAAGTACTTCATTCTTGCATAGCATTGTCTTGATAATTGCAGTTTAATTGCCTGATGAGTTAGAGTTGACTTGGCTTCCTTCTGCAGCTTCCTAAAATGATCTTTTGTAGTTGCTGTGTAACAGTCTGCCTTCAGATATAGCTGTGACTGGAGATTGTGGGGATAAAAGGGTCACTCTCTGCAGCATCAATCCAAACACGAGCTGTGCATCTCAAAACTGAATGAGGTATGGATAATTAATTGAATGATAGTAGTTAATATACCATGCTTAATTCTGCAGTGAGGGGCTCGATTGAAGGTGCCATTTCTCTTTAAATGCACCTTGAATAAAGCTTGCAAATGAGCACCCAAGGTCAGGGACTGCACATGTGCTGCTCAGAAATAGCAGGCGGTGAAGGGATACCCCCGTGTCACATGGTTTCCCTCTGGCTCCCGGCGTGCTTGTTGCTTTTGCTCTCTGTTGTTGGGGATGCAGCTCTCGAGCCTGGCGTGCTGCTGCATTTTGTGCTGGCGGAGATCTGCCCTGGTGATGTCATCGCTGCTGTGAGCGCTGCTCCTCCTCTCCGGTGCCAGCAACCAGCGCTCTGTCTGTGCGAGAAGCTTTGTCAACACTGCTGTTGCTACCTCATGGTCAATGACCCTGGGGAGGGAAGCAAGCTCATCAAGGCCACTGGAGTGTGTTGATTTGCAGCGGATCTCAAATAGCCTTCACTTGTCTTGCCGGGAAACCTGTTATTGAGGCCATGGCTGTCTTCATAGGGCAGTGAAGCTTCAGGAGAGGGTGCACTGCCTTTGAGATGGGATTGAAGTGTAAACCTGTGGCACAGATTTCAGTCTGTATGATTTAAAGGCACTTGATATAGTGAGTGATTTTCTCCGGCACAACCACTTAAAATGCCAGTTTAAGGTGACTAATTGTGTCTAACTGTACTTGTGTGAGTTTCAAGCAGAAATTGTTAAATGAAATTGAGTAGATCCTCTTAATGTCAATTAAAAACCCCGGTATTTTTATTGAGTCTGTCCTATATACATATGACCTATGTTGGTCATTTGACAGACAAGGTGGACTAGTGAAGTGGTGAACAAAAGTGGAGACCAGCAGCTGGAGCTGACTTCGGAGCCAACCTGCCTGGAGTACCTGGACCTTAGTTACTGGGGCTACCAGTTTATCTAACAAGTCTGTGCTGAGCCCTTGAACACTTTCCAGCTGGAAGCAGAATCCTCTTCAAAGTAACCTGCCTGGTGCTTGTCTCCCTCAAGTGGGCTGAGTCACTCGTCTCCCAGACATGGATAATGATATCTGGAGTCCAAACTGGCACAGTGGTGGCAGTGTCTCAAGCATGAGCAGTGAGAGGGTTTTAGCTGAAACATGCCTAAGCCTGAACCTTTCCCCCCTGCCTAGCAAGATGCCATTTGCCCCCAGAGTTCTCTTCATCTCAGCATGCAAGTGAGGTTTTTATTGGACCTTTGTGGAGCTTCATCAAGAGAATAGGTGAAGTGGTAAAGTATTGATGCAGGATCTATGCAAGAAGTATGAGGGTATGTAGTATGAGTGTGAAACTGAGTATCCACAGTAGGAATTCCTTGTTAGTCACTGACTCAGCTGTCATGACAAACTACTTGTTACACTCCCATCCTGGTACTGAAATACTTGTCCTTCCTGCTCTGCAAACCACATTAGCATAGTAAGAGGTATTGAGTGTGTGTAGGATCAAGAGTTCTGCTCGCAGATCAAGGTGTAGTTCTTAGATTACAACCTGTCCCTAGAGAAAGCTTCCTCTCTAGAAGACTCTTTATTGAGAACAGGACCTCTTGGAAGGAGGAGTAAGATTTTTGCCATTAGTGTTGGTCTGGTACTTCCATACATCTGCTAGTTTGCTTGTAGGATCTCCCATCAGTATTCGTCCTTTCTCCTCCATCAAGCTTCTCGTGCTGCAGCAGACACAATATTCACTCTCAGGTCAGACTATCAGGTGTAAGTTACAGCATCTGGCAGACCTCCTAAGGGCCGTCATTTGACTTGGTCAAAGTCTCCTTTCAGTCTCTTGTTTCCTGCCCAGCCTCTAGGAACTGTGGCAGCCAGGAGTGGATAAACAAGACTTGTTTACCACTGACAAGGTCTAAGATCTGTGCTTTGCTTACCACTGCAGAAGTTATCTATCTGTGTTGCTGAAACCGAAAGCATGACAGGAATGTGTGAAAACTTGGGAAACTGTAGTCAAAACTAGAAATTAATCTGAGCACTTAAAAAATACTGTCAGATATGGTAAAAATCTAACAACTTAACTGTTTGTCAGTGGCCTGGCTAACTTGGAATATTTTGAACAGCCTTATCTTCTGGACACACAGGTTAAAACCCAGCTGCCTCTGGCACTGTGCTTGTTTTATAGAAAGCAATAAGAGAATTGTCACTCAGGGTATGGCCTGATGTGAGAACTGTGCCGAGCTCTTGCTATTCATGTCAGGGTTATTAAAACTGTTGGGTGGCTCCACTAGCTGGCTGGCTGTGTGCCAAAAGGCCAACAGACACCACTGTATAAACTGGGCTGTATGAGCACCATAGCTGTGTTCCAGTTAGTTTAAGATTTATTTTACTGATTGGAAAGCTGTCCACCAAGGAGGCCGTTGTGGCAGAGGCATCATGGAAGCTGTGCTGGTGTAGCTGCAGTACTTTGCGTAGGCAAGGCCCTTAGTCAAGACACATGGCTTGTTGCCTAGTGTCTCCCAGCAGCCAGCTATGTGCTCAACTCTCCTCCCACATCCTGAGATTGTCTCCCCCAGGGCAGAATAGGGGAAGTTGAGCTTGCTCTGATAAAGGGGGAGGGGTGTTAAAGCAAGCATGCCTGTTCCTGTAACAGCTTTATCCTTGGGGGAAATCTGCTGGGAGCTACCTGAAATCCTGTAGGATTTAACAGAGGAACTGCTTCTTCCTGGAAGGTCAGGGCACAGTAGTACTGATTCTTGAATGAGGACATGATTTGAGCCTCCAAGAGAAGGGTAGCAGAAGATCTTGAGACACTTGCTGTCAGTCTCTTAGGGTATGTCTGCCCAGTTCTGGAAGAAGGATATTTGGTGGTGTAAGGGCCTTTTAGCTGCTGGAGAGGAAAGGTGGACTAAAACTTCATGTCTGTAAACATACAGCTTTCAGTGAAGCTTTTGGGTATGGCTTTCTTGCAAAGCTGTCTTCCTGTAAGCTGAAGACTTCTACTTCAGCAGCCCTGGCTTTCTTTCTGGGAATCCTATTCTTGTTAGTGTGTGGCATTAGCTTCAAAAGGATCTTCTTGGACTCCTCTCCTGCCACAGCTGCAGTCTCCCATACCTGCTACCCACTGTGGAGATGATGGGAATCATCTTCAGGTTGTCAAGGAGCAAAGTGATCCACCCAAGGTGGCTGCCCAGCATAGGTGGCTGCATCCCTAGGGACATTTGCTTCACTGCCTTCCCTGCATCCCTTTGGCTCAGGGTGATTATCACCTGGAAGATCCTACATGTGCTCCTGTGATCTTAGGCTAAGGAGCAGTCTGGGCAAAGCAGTGTTCCTGTAGATAGCAAGAAATGTCCTGCAGACCTTTCCCACTGCTCCTAAGCACACTGTTAGTCTGATTGAACATGGAGAAACATCTGCCATTGTACTGTAAGCAAATGCATTTTCATGCTTGTTTTGCTCCCACTTGCAAACCATGTAGTCAGATCAACATGATGCCTCCTCGTGAGAAGGTGGCTGTTATGATATCTAAACCAGTAGAGATCAGTTTTTGGCGCTGGGGGTGGGGTCTAGTCCTATGTAGTTTGGAGTTTTCTAGGGTAGAGTCACAATTCATTATGGCAGCTTTACAGCCAAAAACTTGTTCAGTTCCACAGCTAGTATTTAAACTTTGTGCAGCATAGAACAACTCTGATCTGGAGAAATGCCAGGAGGTGTAACAGGGCTGTGAATCAGTGAGGCTTGGATTGAAGAGCTTGGCTTTGAGAACTTGGGCTTTGAGCCTGACTGATCATATGCATCAGTGCCTCTCAGAAATGCAGTGCTCTCCAAATCTCAGCCCTAAGGGAGGCACAGCTGAGCTGACATCTCAGGCAGGGCAGACCCCTTCTCATGTGCAAGTCCTGTGTTTTCATTGCAGACATGGCTCCTACCAGTGGCATTGCTTCTGCCTTCCCTGTGTTGTCTGGACTCTGGCAAGCTGGATGTTGGCATGTCCTCTTCCAGTGAGCTCTGAGTCCTTGCCTGCATCAGGGATGTGTGGTAGAGCCTTCAGCTGAGGACTGAGGGAATGTCCTGAGGCAAGCTAAAACCTTACTGCCACTGATAGGAGTGTCTTACCCAGCACTGGCTCTGGAGCTTCCTTGATCACACCAAGAATCTATTATGCTCAGAACTGTTCCAAAGCTTCTGTTTCCCAGCTGGGTTTTCTGCCTGTTTCTCCAAGCTGCATGTTGCCCCATCATTCTCTTCCTTTAGCACTGAATTGTCTTAAGAGCATGTTACCCATGAACAGGATGCAGCAGAATATTTGTGTGGGCCTGGTGTCAGCTCCATCTGGGAGCTACTTCAGACCATGTCACTTGGCTTTTAGCACCATGTCACGCTGCTTTGGTGCCCATGTTGAAGCAGACAGTGAACAGAGCTTGCAGCCATGTGGCTGAGCTGCTGCTGGTTCCTGAGCTTTGCTCGGTTCTAGAGCAGCTGCTCCAGCACTGGAGGCTGCAGCTCCACCCTCGAAAGGAGGTGGAAACTACTGCAGACAGCTGTAGTCTAAAAAGCCAATTCCTCTGGGATACTGAAACATGTTCTAAGATACTATTTTGATCTGAGCCATGTCAGTGTGCTAGCAGGCATCTAAAGCTCTAGGCTGTTCTTCAAGAAGGTGAAGCTTTTGGCGTAGGACTCTCAGATGGGGGTGGGATATACTGGACAGCATATTTACACTTGACAGCTTGCTATATAATGTTTTACACAAGGTATCAAAAATTAATTTGTAGCTGAGGCTTCCAGCTCTGTGAACAGAGGTAATTTCTGCCTCACAGGGCTGTCTGGGAAAGGTACCAGCTGGACAGAAGCCTGCTCTTGGTGGAGCTGCAGTAAGTAGCAGGCCGCTGAGCAGCTCTTCTTGAGGAGGGAATGAGGAGCTGTGCTTGAGCTTTTGGCTGGGTACCAGCAGGAGAGAATATATTGGTTAGAACAGCAACATAAACGTGTTGGGAAGAAGGAGGTGGAAATCAGTTTTGAGATGCTACTGATAGAACAGCGGCTAGAATGTACCCTTCAGTGAAGCTCTCACAGGAATATCTTGCCAGCTGCTTTTGGTGTGGGCTCTACTTGACTGACTACTGCTCTGTGGTGCATCTGGGAGGCCTGAAGGCACTACTTGTTGTATGGACTGTAGGAGTCCATTGCCCTCAAAACCAACCTATTTACAGAGAGCAGTTCTTGCAAGTTGTCAGCCTGAGTGACAAGATGTTCCTGATTTCCTTTTTAGACACAGCATGTGTCCCCACTAAATGTGAGGCTTTCCTCGATGGTATCTTCCAGTGAGCTGGGGAAGCTGAGCTCCTAGTACTCCTGTCATGGGAGTGGAAGAGAGTGCTGTCCTGTTTGTGCAGCCTTTGTCAGTGCAAGACTCAACCTGCTATTTAACTTCCTATGCTTCTGCGGTAGTCCTCAGTGTGAGGATGCTGGATACATGTTCCACCTGTAGAGGACCCAGGTTTGGTAAGGAAAATATGCAGGCTCTGTAGCAGTCAAAAACCTCAAAGGCAGCCTTATTTCTAGTTTCTTCCTTGAAGGCAGCTTGGCATCTCTTAAGCCACGTTGATATGAAATTAATAGCCCCTGCTGATTGTCCTCTGGCTGCTGCTGTGCTATATCCTTGGTCCTGAGACAGGACTTCTGTCCTCCTTGTGGGCTGTTATGTCACTCTCAGGAGAATGCAAGTGACATGTTAAAGGTTGGTATCTGTTGGTCACAGATTTGTGTTGAAGTGCTGAGGCAGTTACCTGTAGCTTTGTACTGGCTGACACCTTGTTAGCAATGTCTGTGTGATTGGCTAGTGGGAACCAAGATACTGTTGAATTGTAACTGGTAAAGTTTTTTCAGCCCAATCTGGGGCTATGCTGCAGTTGGAGGCTTCAATACAAAGGGTGTCTGTATCACTTGGACATTCTGCAACCAGGAGCTGTGATTCTGGTCAACTAATGCCAATAACAGGCTATGCATTTCCTCAGGATGAGATCTTGCTTTTTCAGAGTAGCTGAAAAATTGGAACAAATTCATGTATCTACTCAAAGCTTTAGCTAAACCATGGCAAGGTACAGTGTGACCATGGGGCAAGTGGTATGTGCCAGGCTGTTTGGTGTGCTTTGCCCTCTAAAAACAGGATGAACATTCAGTGACCATCTCATTTCAGTGAAGATCTAAGCAGACATAAGCTCTTGAGATGCCAAACATGCTAGGGAACTTGCTACTTTTGAGAGGGAACTGGTTCAGTCTGACCGAGCTGGTCCTGAATCATATTTCCAGCTTCAGTTTCCTTGAAAAAATGCAGAACCCAGTGAGGGGGGAGGGCGGGAATAAAAATAGCTCTCTGTAGTACAGAGACATAATGCTCTGCAGCCTCCCCCATGCAAGAGAACTGTGAGTAGAGGTGCTGTTTCTGTGTCAAAAGTGCACTTAGCTGCATTTTAGGACACTTTTCCCACATTTCAGGACAGAAGGTTCTTCCAGTACACAAGGGTGGCTCTTGTCTGGTCACTGTGGTGAGGATGCTGCTGTGTGTGGTAGCCCATAATGGAGACATGATCTGTCCACATCAGCTTGTTCATGGTGAGTGTTTTTGCTAAAGGTCCTGTGGTATAGTGGACAAGTGGAAGCTCTGCTTCTCAGCCACAGCACCCAGAACAGAGCTGCAGTGCTTCAGGTTCAAATACACCTTTTTGTGGGACATTTGCTTACTCTTGTGCTGCCTGCTGGGACAGGGGAGCAGAACTAGGCATCCATAAGTGCCTCTCTGAGTTTAGCTCTGCTCGATGCCTGCTGCCCTACCACTTTGTGCCTTGTTGGTGTGGTGTTAAATACTCCTGGCATAGGACACAAGGCAAGAGGTGCTGTCCAACATCCTCGCTTCAGTGCTGAGCTGGTTTCTGGCAGAAGGTGCAGGTGGTAGGCTGATAGCTGTAGGAATAGGGAACTCCTGGTCAAACATTCCAGCCTCTATAAACATGTTAGGATTGTGACTCAAACTGTTCAATAGCAAAGCTGAAACAGTAAAGACTGCTCAGCAGCTTCAAAACTGATATGGGTATGCTGCTGCTTCGGGAGCCTTGTCTTCCACGGAGGTGAGATTCCCCCCAGGGCTGGATGCTTTCACACTAGAACTGTCCATGAGCAGCTTAGAAAGTTCATTTTGCAAGGCCTGCTTCTGTTAAAGCATAGCTAATCTGAGGTCTGGTGAGCCATCAATGCAAGCTACTACTGTTCTTTGCTTCTACCAGCCCAATTAATATTAAAATGCCTGCATTGTGACTTGACACATGTGAACATCTCTAAGGAATTCTTAACCATCCATTTCTGCTTTGAGTTAAAGCAGCTGTCTTACTATAGCAAGGGAAAGGACAGTTGTAATGTACTCTGAAGCAACAAGGGAAACCTAGTTAGACTTGGCATAGGCTTTATTTGCTCTTGCATCTGAGCTGTAGTGCTGTGGAGCTTCACAGGATGGCTTTTGACTCTTTCAGATCAGCTAAGCCAGTGACACTTGCAGGTCAGGTGTTAAGGATTTTCCCTTGCCGCTCCTGCAGGTAAGCCTTAAAGGTAATAACCTTTAAGTATTGTGGGAGAGAGTGTGCTATACCAGCTTAATTTTCTGAGGGTCAGCATATCATTAATGGCTTGTTTGCTTAGAGGCCAGGCATTAAAAATGGAGTGGAAGGACTCTGCTCCTGTATTAGAGACAGCTGTGTCATTCCTTTGGCACCAGTCAAGCCAGGAGGAGGAATGATGCTTACTGGTCTCCTGGCTGATGTGGGGTGTCTGGTGTCTCCTGAGCAGGGCTGGCTGGGTGTGCTGCTGTAGGCTATGTTCTGAGCAGTCATGCAGATGACCTTTCTCCAAAAGATTTCATGCAGTGTGAAACAGAGCTGATGTTTTGGATCAAATCTTAACAAACAGGTTTTTCTTCATGATACCTCTGAAAAGGGAAATGTTTGTTCAGAAATGCTCTCAGGACTGGACACAAGCCCCATGGGAGCTCTCACACTGCCATCTGAAGGATGTGTGCCTCAACAGGGTGCTGCTCTGGAGTAATTGTGTCAAATACCAGGATGCAAGATGAGCTGCATTGTATAATGCAAAATAGTCATAGTGCTGAGTCAGTGGGACCCCAGCCTATATCAACTCAACCAGTTTCTACAGGACCTGAAGATGTTTCCTTATTGTACTAGGCAAGGAATAACTCTGAAGTGTTGGTCTGTTTATACCTGCAATGAGAAGATTATTAAGAGGGCTTTGCCCATTAACTGACTGGGCTTCAAGGCAGCATCAGTCAAGCCTGATAGAACAAAGGTATGAGTCTGGACAGTGTCCACTGCTGGTCCCTGGCAGCGCTGGAGTTCCTCACTGTCTCATGGCTCACACCAAATACGAAGCTGTGGCATCTCCTCCTGTGCTATGGCTCACATCCGTTGCATCACCTGGGATGGAAGCTGAGTGTCTCACCTGACTGGTGTTGATGGGGCAGTGACGCTTTCACACTGCTGGGTAACCTGTGAGCTGTGACAAGAAGGCAGTGTCAGCTCTGACTCAGCCTGACTTCCTACATCTGCAGGTGGCTGCTCAGCTGAGTTACTTCCAAGGTAATGAATCTTGACAGAGCAGTTTTCCCTCCCCTTATAGTGGGACTTCAGGCTATGTTGAACTTGGGAGATAAGCATCCAGTGTGATTTAGTGTTGCAATTTAGGGCTCTGCAAATCCCTCCCTAAGCATGAGAACTAATGCCAGCTTGTCCAAAGCTGCTTCAAATACCAGGAGGCAGTGAGCTGCAGCAGCAAGTGATACTGGAAACACTCCGAGGAAAATAGAAGCAGTTCCCAGAAGCATGCTGGGTTCTGGCACAGCCACTTCTGGGTGAGTTGTTTTCCTCTGTCCTGAAGAAATCAGGTGACTTGCACTGGACCTGAACTTATGCAGATGTTTTTCATGACAGTTCAGTGTACACAGCTGTTTTAAAGCTCTGTTCACTTGCTTCTTGCTCCATCTGGGCTGCTTGTGCTGCACAAGTCTCTGGCTTGACTGGCAAAAGTGTCGCTTGTTACATGCTTTGCAAACACAGGAGGTGCAGACTACTTGGAGGAGCTTCTGTGGTCTGTTCTCCCCATGGCTATAGGAGAGACCAGCTATAGTGTGTGGATCTTGGCAAGAGCAGAAGGCAGAACTGAATGTCAGTGTTGTTGACAACTTTCAGCTGGCTCTATCTCGGTGAGCCTAGCTGGGCTGCCAGTTGGATCAGTGAACAATGCAGTCCACTGGAAAAGAGGTGTTTTCACTTGGAGAAACTGTCCTGCACATGCTCTCTGGCATCTGCTAACGCCCATGTAAGGGTAGCATGAGCTCTGTGGGTGACCTGTCCCTGCTGCTCACTCCACAGCCCCTGGCTGTTACCTCCTCAGCACTGAGTCCTGTTTAGATGCATCTCAAGGATCTCATGAGGTTATACAGGGCAAAAACCCAGAAGGGCCAAAGCCCAACTAGCACTTAATCTAGCTACTGCTATAAAAGACAGTAAGTGTTTTTATACACTAGCAACAAAAGGAGAGCTAAAGGGAATCCCCATCCTTTATTGGATGTGGAGGGAAATGTAATGACAAAGGATGAGGAAAAGGCCTGCTACGTAACTTAGACACAAACTCAAGACTCTGTGGCTAGATGGGTGGATGCTGAGGAACTGATGGAAGTGCTCCCTGAGCCTTTCAATCCAGCAGTTGTGGCTCACTGAAGAGGTCCCAGTGGACTGGAAGTTAGCAAATGAAATGTCCATCTACAAGAAGGGGCAGCAGGAGGATCTGCAGAAGGCCTGTTAGTGTGACCTTGGTGCTAGAGAAGGTTATGGAGCAGCTATTTTGAGTGCCGTCATGCAACATGTACAGGACAACCAGGGCATCAGGCCCAGTGAGCATGGATTTAGGAAAGGCAGGTCCTGCTTGACCAGCCTTATCTCTTATGACAAAGTGCCCTGTTCAGTGTATCATTGAAAGGCTGTGGATGTGGTCTGTCTGGATTTTAGTAAAGCCTTTGGTGCTGTTTCCCACAGCATTCTCCTGGAGAAGCTGGCTGCTCATGGCTTGGACAGGTGCACTGTTTGCTGGGTAAAAAACTGGCTGGATGACTGGGCCCGGAGAGTGGTGGGGCATGGAGTTACATCCAGCAGGCAGCTGGTCACCAGTGGTGTTCCCCCGGGATCAGTACTAGGGATGGTCTTGTTTAATGTCTTCATCAGTGCTCTGGGTGAGGGGATTGAAGGCACCCTCAGTCAATTTGCAGGTGACNCTGGGGGTGTTGGTTGACAGTGGCTGAACATGAGCCCGCATATGCCCAGGTGGCCAAGAGAAACCCAGTGGCATCCTGGCTGTATCAGCAATAGTGTGGCCAACAGGACCAGGGGAGTGACTGTCCCCCTGTACTGGGCACTTGTGATGCCACAGCTCAAATCCTGGGTTCAGTTTTAGGCCCCTCACTACACAAAAGACATTGAAGGGCTGGAGTGTGTCCAGAGAAGAGCAATGGAGCTGGGGAAGGGGCTGGAGCACGAGTCTCCTTGGGAGTAGCTGGGGGTGTTCAGCCTGGAGAAAAGAAGGCTCAGGGGGAACCTTACGGCTCTACAACGCCTGAAAGGAGATTGTAGCCAGGTGGGAGTCAGTCTCTTCTCCCAGGTAACAAGTAACAGGACGAGAGGAAACAGCCTTATGTTGGACCTGGGAAGGTTTAGATTGGATAGTAAGGAAAATTTCTTCACCAAAAGCACTGTCAAGCACTGGAACGGGCGGCTTAGGTCAGTGATGGAATCACCATCCCTGGAGGTGTTTAAAAGCCACATAGCTGGGGCACTGAGGGACATGGGTTAGTGATAGCTTGGCAGTGCTGGGTTAATGGTTGGACCCATTGGATGATCCTAGAGGCCTTTTCCAACCTAAACAACCCTGTGGCTGTGAGCTAGGTGCAGTCCAACAAGGTGTGGCTG
Organism: Falcunculus frontatus; assembly: GCA_013398115.1. Taxonomy (NCBI): domain Eukaryota; kingdom Metazoa; phylum Chordata; class Aves; order Passeriformes; genus Falcunculus; species Falcunculus frontatus. The sequence continues at coordinate 2,413,284 of VZRV01004346.1, read as the reverse complement.
CAGGGGTGCTCCTTCAGCTTCTGCTGCATTCACTGACAGCAAAGGCTAAAGCACTTCATGTCTTCTAACCCTCAAAGCTTGAGATGATTAAGGTCTTTTGCAACTGGTCTGCATCTAGTAAGAGGGTTTTTACAGCTTGGAGCCTCCTCTAGTAGTGGGGTGAAGTGGGTGCAGTTATCTAGTACCTTAGGCTGTTGTGTATCCCAGGAAGCACATAGGATCAAGCTGCTTGGAAGACATAAATCCCTGTTGTAGAAGCAAAGGCTTCCTTAGCTGTGAAAATCAGGAATAGCTCCTGAAGAGTAGGAGTTGTGTGCTGCAATGAATGTGGTGTAGCAGGATGGGAATTTTAGGGTAAGCAAGTCCATATATAAGGGCTTAATACCAAAGCCTGCTTTCAAGGATCTTTGAAGTCAAGTAGCACAGCTATAACCATCTTGTGGCTCCTCTTGCTGTAGTGAACCTGCAGGGCTCCTTCAGGAAAGGCAAGGAGTCCTGGTGGTGTGGAGCAGCTCAGTAGCAAAACAGGGTCTGTGATCTCATCCAGCACATAAGAGTGGTTGGCCCACCCCCTTCCCAGAGGTGTGGAGAAGGGCCTCATGGTAGGAAGAGTATGCTCAGCCACTGGCAAGACCTTGTGCTTGCTCTCACCATGCTAAAGCACATCTAGAGGTGTATTCAGGCCTGCTGCAGCTGATAACTTGCAGCTGCCTTACTGGTCTGAAGACCTGGGAGCAAATATGTGTGGAACTCTGAAGCTCAGCTCTCTCTTGCTGATTGGACTATTAGTGACCTGTTCAGAGCTTCCTGCCTATAGAGCTTTTCAGTTGCAGGATGCAACTGAAAAAATAACTCATCTAACGGAGTAGATGACCATCAGTAGGCTGAATGTTGAGGTTTGTCACTGTAACCTTATTACACCAAAGCTGAGGTGGCAGTAGTCAGCCTCCTGTGCCCTCAAGAAGACAGTCTGGTAGCAGTTTGCTTTGTAACTCAGCTGCCTTGTGTGGCTGCTGCAGCTGCTTCAACCACAGTATGTCTTTGGGATTCAGTACTTTCACAAAGCACAGCTGCTAGAGAAAGCTACCACTTCTCCAAGCTCATGATGGAGGAAACACTTTTTTGTTTCTTATTTTTTGCTGGGAAACTACTGAACAGCACAAAAAAGCTTGAGTGTGGTATTAGACACGTGCCTGCTTACCTCTCACTTTGTGGCATGTGTAAGAATTATTAGCCTGTGTTGGGAGCTAGTATGATTTACTGCATTGCCTCAAGTCAAGGGAGATGGCCTGGGCTAGTCTATCTACCACGTGGCCTGGAAATAGGATCCAGAAGGGTCTTGGTAGAGTAAAGGACAAGCTCTCAGTTCACCTACCTCTTGGTATTAAATTGCGACTACTGGTCTGACATGGCCCAGCCTGTGCAGTGGGCAGACACCTGGTTAGTGCTGAGTGTAGCCTTGAATTGGAGTCTGGTTTCAGGAGTGCTGTGCCCTGCCTGTTGCTGGCTCCTTGCTGGGAGTGAGGTTTCTCAGACTCCAAACTTGCTGCTTGCTTTCTTGAGGAATGACGTAACTAATGGTTTGTGATGGGATTGTTCTTCCTTTCTAGTGTGAAAGATGACTTCTAGGAAGAAAGTGTTACTGAAAGTCATCATCCTTGGAGACTCTGGGTAAGTGGAGGAGCCTTTAAGCTGCTAATCGGTATCTGGCTAGAGCAGTGCTCTCGACTAGTGGGAGCCTGGATGCACTGTAAGAAATCAGGAGTGCTGGGAGGAGAGTTTTTACAGCCCCTGATAGTTGTGTTACTTCACAGGTCTAAGAACTCTCCACTGCCTTCTGTCATGAATGTGTCCCTGCAGTTTAGTATCTTGAAGTCCTGATACAATATTAAATGGGGAAAATGTGGTGGGCAGACCACTGGAGTAGCAGAGCTGAATAGCCTTCTGCAAGGAGGATGTGTGCTGTTGGAATGAGTGTTTCACTTAAATAAAATGAAAAACCCTAAACCCACTAGTAAGCATTCTTAGGTGACTTCTTAAAATTCTGTCTCTGTCAGAGACATAGTCTGTACCGAGCCATCTGCTTTGCTTCTCTGGGCTGGCTGGAGCCTGCTCCTTGCAGTGAAAGGCTTTGCTCTGTGCTCTCAGCAAGGAGTCTGCTCTGCTGTCACAGGTTACTTGCTGTGCAGGCTGTAACCTGATTCCCATGACATAAGGCTTATTTATACCGATGTCCCCAGCAAGCTGTTGTTCAGGGAGTGTTCCTCAGCCCTACAGAGGGCATATGAGCCTCTAAGCTTGCTCTCTGGGGAGGATCTCCACCTCTGGGTGCCTAGCAGATGTGTCTGTGAGCTGTTGCTATCTGAGACTGTCTGTTTTTCCACCTCCTCCTTCTGCAGAGGCTGAAGATTACTGTTTGTGATGTGTTTCTCTGAAGCACTTCATCTTCCAAAATTGCCTTCATGGTCATAATGTGATATCTGCTCCTTATCAAGATCAGATTAGTGATGGGAAAGTGAGGTTTCTCAGGATGTAATCCTTTGTATCCTTGGGTAGCTAATGCTCTTAATCAGCTGGTGCCTCAGCATCTCTTGGTGTGCAAGCCCCTTCTTGCAGAGGTGGGTGCTTTTTCCCTGGTTGGAAGGGCAGGAGGTTATGGAAAGAAAGTGAAGGGCACTGGAATGTTCTCTTCAGGGTGGTTAACTCAAACATTGTTGTAGAAACAGCCTACCAAGTCTTTCTTTTTGTGTTCCCGTGCAGGGTGGGAAAGACATCGCTCATGAACCAGTATGTGAACAAGAAATTCAGTAACCAGTACAAGGCTACGATAGGTGCAGACTTCCTGACAAAAGAGGTGATGGTGGATGACAGGCTAGTGACAATGCAGGTAAGGAGGGACTCTGCTCCCTGCTGCATGGGGTGCCTTCACCCCACTTGTGTGGAAGCATCTGTTCTGGTGCAGCCCAGACTGGTGCAGGGGTCAGTGTACTAGGTGTGAATCTTGTTGACACTGAACTTCTGTTAGACATAAGTGCTTCTGGGCTTCTCTACAAATTTTTGCCTGGGCTGAACAAGGGAGGGCAAAGATTAATCTGGGCTCAGCGAAGAGCAGCTTTGCTAGGCCCTGTTTAAAAAACTGGACTTGGTACTGTCAGTAAACTAGATCTTATGAGAAAGATTCACTTCCCTAGTGTTCAAGAACTGGAAAGGGTTGGGAAAGGACTCCCTAGGTCAACTGCTGTTGCCCCAAGTCCTGTGGGTGTAGCGTTAACCTGCCAGCCTGCTTATGTCTCTAGTATCTGAAGCTTTCATCTCTCCATGGTGAAACTGACTGCAAGGCAGCAAAAGCTGCAGCCATCAGAGAACTGTTTGGACTCTGCTGCTACCCAGGTGTGTCCAAGCGCTGCAGGCAGGTCACCTGCTGACCCTAATACCCAAGTCTTGCTTGCCCAGAACCAAGGATATGTCCCTGGCTGAGGCCGAACACAAAAAGGGTCAACTATCTTTAGAAGGTGTTTCTGGCTCTTGATGCTTAGTGCCTACAGAAATTCCCAAGCCTTCAGGTGCTGCTATCTGCCTAGCTGGGGACTATATATGCCTGGTGGAGAGTTATGGAATTAATGCCCTAATTGCAGACAGACTGTGTCAGAGCAGAGCTGGCTTATCTGCCCTGTCTTTTGCTCCAGATATGGGATACAGCAGGCCAAGAACGGTTTCAGTCTCTGGGAGTTGCCTTCTACAGGGGAGCAGACTGCTGTGTGCTGGTGTTTGATGTCACGGCCCCCAACACGTTCAAAACCCTAGACAGCTGGAGGGACGAATTCCTCATTCAGGCCAGTCCAAGGGATCCTGAGAACTTTCCTTTTGTTGTGCTGGGAAACAAGATTGACCTAGAAAACAGACAAGTGAGTACTGTGACTTGGTAACCTCCTCTTGAGAAACTGCTGGAGTGGGAGACCTTGTAGGAACACGGGAGGGTTATCTGAGAAACAGGAGTGGGAAGTGCCTGAGAGTGGCTCAGATATTGTCTGCCACCGGAGAAGGGTTTCTCGTGCCTGGAAAGGTCAGACCCCTGTGCACAGCATGCTCCTGCCCACTGGTGGAAGGATTGCAGCAGCTTCCTGAGGAGGTGCAGGGAGAGGAGCTGCTTCTCCTCCCCCAGATGTGCTGAGCAGCTCCTATGGGAGCAAGCCAGTGCTCTGTGGTCTCATCTCCCTGGGGCATGGTGCTCCTTGCCCTGGGGCTGGGTCTGTCTGGTGATAGGCAGTGGTCTCCTGTGTTCTGTATCAAGGCTGCAGCTTTGATGAGGTCAGAGCTGCTCAGGTTGGATATGAGGGGACTTTGGCCTTGCCCTGAAAATAAAACCCCTCCTTGCATAGCAGAAGGTAGTGATGGCTGCTCTTTGCCCACCCAGGTCACCACAAAACGGGCACAAGCCTGGTGCTACAGTAAAAACAACATCCCCTACTTTGAAACCAGTGCCAAGGAGGCCATTAATGTGGAACAAGCTTTCCAGACGATTGCACGAAATGCACTTAAACAGGTAGGGAGGGGGCTGGTGTGCAGCCCTGTGCAGTGCTGTGGGCAGCCTGGGGCTCATCCCCAGCCTCTCCCAGCCAGTAGCAGCTCCTTGCATGCTGGGAGCTGTCTGCAGAGCTGTGCCATTTAACTCCTTCTTCTCTCCCGCCAGGAAACCGAAGTGGAGCTTTACAATGAATTCCCCGAACCCATCAAACTAGACAAGACTGACCGAGCGAAGGCTTCTGCGGAGAGCTGCAGCTGCTGAGGGGAGAGGGAGGGGTTGAGCACAGTCCTTCACAAACAAATATCACACTTAGGCCTTCAAACACACAGCCCCTCTTCTGTGTTTAAAATGAAATTTAAAAAAAAAAAATTGCATCTCCAGCTGCCAAAATCCACCCATCTTCCATGAGCATCTGAGTCCTGCACTTCAGAGCTCACATCCCCACACCATCCACATCACACTTCATGGTAACAGACCTTTCTCTTAGTTTAAAATGGAAACTCTTATGTATGTTTGGAACTGAATCTAATTCCGGGTGTCCAATGGAGAGAAACTGTTTACAGGTAATCTGTGTAACAAGTTACATACATTTTTAACTGTCTCGTGTTTTCCCCTGTGAAGGCTGCAACTGGAAAGGCTGATTACCCATAGTTCATTGCAAGCTCAGCACTCAGTCCGACTAGGTTGAGTTTTGTATGTATCTCTGTTAATGCTTGTTACTTTTAACTAATCAGATCTTTTTACAGTATCCATGTATTATGTAATGCTTCTTTAGGAAAAATCTTATAGTACATGTTAATATATGCAACCAATTAAAAATGTATAAATTAGTGTAAAATTCCTGAATTACATGTTCAAGTACTGAAACACAGGTTGTGTAGAAAGTGAGGAGGACACTTGTGACCTGCAGTGTGCTAGCAACACAGAGTCCAGATAGAGGCAGTATTCTGTACAGTAGAGATGAACTATGTAAGCCTTCTTGTTCTGAGGCCAAAAAGGCTTCATCTTCTGGAAAAATCTGTCTGGCTTCCTTGTATCTAAATTCTCAGATTTGCATAACAGCATTGATATGCACACTGGATTATTGGATTTAAAATTAAATACAGCTATGAAATTACCTCGTTTGTTCACCTCCCCTACTGCTTAACTCCTAACATCCTGGAGCGAGCGTGAGGAGCCAGAGCTGAGGTGTCCCTGTGGCTCTTTGTGCTGTGGAAGAAGCTCCTCTCCCACTTGGGGTATGGTAGGCTGCTTCTTGATGAATGACCTGGACTACAAATCTTCCCTTTCTTCTTACTGACTGCTAATCTGGATTTTTGGTATGGAAAAACTTGGCAATCTAGTCCCTCTCCTCTCTTCCTTTCTTCCTGGTATTTGTTCTTGCGTTTGTAGCTTGCTTAAATGGAGCCCTTCTACCTGTTTTCCAGAGGTCTACATTCTAGTACGTAGGCTGAGCTCTTATGTAAAGAGACAAACATGATGCCAATAAACTTAACAAGAACAAACCTTCTTGTTTACTCCTGTTTCTGACTCTCTTTTTTTCCTCCACTAACATGCTTTCTTTCTTCTGTCTGGTCACCATTCCAGCAAGCCAATGCCTGCTAATTGAAGGACATTTGTGCTTCTTCCTTACTGTGAAGTTTGTGCCGTCCAGATTGGTTTTTGAGAGTGGGGTGAGCTGGCCCTGCTTGCATGGTTGGGGCACTGCTAGAGCATTACCCCTCTGCTTCTCTGGAAGCTGCTTGCAGGGGCAGGAATGGTGCTGGATCAGGTCCCTCAGTGAGCACAGTCCTTTCAGCCCTGTTCTAGGTGTATGTCCTGGTCAGCCTCTGTGCTTTGGGAGAGGCTGTTAAAGTTCTTGCTGCCCTCCCCTGGGAGGGGTTGTATAAGAAGAGCAGGCTCAGCCCTTCCTGCTCACCAGCAAGGCTCGCTTGGGGTTCTTTGGAGTTGAGAGGCCCTTGCTTGGTCCAGCCTAGTCAAAGTTAAGCCTTTAATTTCTAGATGGTGGACATGACCCTCTGCTTGCACTCACCACCAAGGCTGAGCTGACAACTGTACCCAGAGGAAGGTGGAAAACAGTTTATAGAAATGAGGGCAGTTATTTCAAGAGCTTTCTAACAGTCTTTGTGCTCCATATCCTATTTTATGGCACTGTCCTATCACGCTTTTTCTCACTTGACTGGGCTTTTGCTGTCCACATCAATCTCAAATAACTGCACTCACAATGTGTCCTGGTGGGACCACTTTTCTATCTGCATTCTTTTTAAAAAGACTTGGACCTTCTGCTCATATCCCTTTAAAGCATTGCTCTGCACTTGTTTTCTGTGGACACAGCTGGGGTGTGGGGAAAGCCAAGCTGGGGGAGGGGGGATCAATAACCCTGAAGTTTTGGGGAAGAGATGGTCTGAACTTTGCAGCCCTCTGCCTGCTTTGGCTCTGGGTGGTGGAGCTGAGGCTGCAAGGGCTGTGTTTAATGTCTTTCCAGTCAGATAAGCTGGCAGTAACCCAAGGCAGAGAGAGAGTGATGCAGATGGGGTAGGACAGCTGTGGGGCTCCTTGCCACAGGATGTTATGGATGCTAAAGGGGAGGGGAAGTTTCCATTTGCCACCTACAGATCGGTGTTTTTACAGGTGCGAATACACACAAGTGTACAAAAACCAGTGCAGGAGGCAAGCAGCATGGGAATTGGCACCCTGCTCTTACCCTCAGGGGTGGTGGTGTCACAGATGGGTACTGGTGCTCTGCAGGAATCCCTGTCATCACTGTGGTCTGGAGAAAGCTGGGACTGGAGAAGCCAGCTGGACTGACTGTCCCTGCAGGGAACACACACGCTTAAAACCACTCCCTTCACCACCGGAGCCTCACGGCTTTTACTTCTATGATGACCTCTGTTGCTGGTGCAATGACAATGGGTGCAAGGGGGACTTGCTGCTGGGCAAATCCCAGAGGAAGCCCGGCCCTGGAAGAGGCTGAGGCATTCAGCTGGTTCATGAAGGCAGCTGAGCTCAGGCCTGGTTTTGCTCTTTGCCCAGGTCCTGGAAGGACAGGAGGGAGAGACCCAAAGAAGGAGCCTGGCTGGGCGAGGGGAGGGGGTCGGTTCCCGAGTCCACCGTTCCTAAATGTAACAGGAAAAGCTCCAGCCAGCTCAGGATTGGTGAAGCCGAGCGAGGTCGTGGCAGGGCAGGGGGGGCCGGGCAGGCGGGTGTGGGGCCTGGCGGGGGCTGCTCCCCCGCTCGGAAGGCAGCTGTGTTGTGCGAGGTGCAAATATGAAAGCTGGGGAATCTCACAACCACAACCCTCTGCTGCAGGGGCTGCGTGGGGGGAGCAGCGTCAAAGGAATTCCAGGCCGACCGCCGACGCTGGCACGTGGAGAGCGGCACGGAGACGCCAAGCTGCGAAGCCCGGGGCGGGAAAGCTCCCGCACTGCCCTTGGCAGTGGCACCTGGCTGGGCTTTGGGGCTGGACGTGTCCTGCGCTGCAGCCCCCCCGAGCCCACAGCAGGAGCCCCCCTGCCAGCCCAGCGCCTGCAGCCGCAGCCAGCGCGGCGGGCTCGGTGCCAGCCCCATCCCCGCACACCTGGAGCCCCAAGCGGCTGCACCGCCACCAGCCCCGGTGCCCCAGCCCAGGTGTGCAGGAACCCCCGCCCGCACACAGCCCTGGGGCCCGCAGGGAAACGTGATACAAACACAAAAACACGCTCGGGTTTCTATAGGTACACAACATGTTTTTAGGCAAACACGGGTGTGTTTGCTGTTTACATCCTCAAACACATTTACACCAGCAGGAATGTGTGTGTGTATTTATTCACCAGGACACATCTTTTGGAGAGCAAACCAGCAGGGGAGCAGGAGAGCACAAAGAAGCACAGGCACGGACTCGTGCGTGTGTAAATTGCTGTATTACACAGGCAAATCTCCCAAGGCTCAGAGACAGAGCACAAGTCAGTTACAGGTTTCTATTTATGAGACATACGTGGTTGGAGCCTTACCCATGTACCCACATGAAGCATAAAGTATTTCTTCATATACATATATATATTCAGAGTAGGGGAAAAAATTATCTCACACAGATCTGGCTACACCCATACATACTTTATTTATATATGAAAATTTAAATGTGAATTACATGGTTATACACATATAGAAAGGTGTGTGCGTCCATGTATTTGTTACCATCCCCCATACATGGAGAGACAGAGATGATCGCACACATTCAGACACATTTTAAATTATTTTATACACTTGTATTTTTACGTGTGTGGGTTTTTTCTTTGTCTACACACAGATTTTTCTTACTACTTATACACTTTTGTGTGTGTTTTATATATATATAAATATTTTTATATAGTTGTATATTATTTCTTTATTTCTGTCTGGTTTTTTATATAAAAGGGTCATTTACATGGAATTCTGTGAGTGAAATTTAGCTATTTTTATATTTCTTTGAGAAAGAGAGGAGGGGGAGGGAGACAGAAAGAAAATGAAAGAAAATACAGACAAATAAATTGGATGTAGAGGTGGATATGGGAATATTTGTGTGTGAGTTGGGAGGGGGAATGACTGGCTCCCTTGTGCTTGCTCTCCATAAACACACATGCAAACAGAGAATATATGTCCAGATCAATACATGCACATACACACGCTGTATATGCATCCCAGATATTACATATGGGGGCAGAAGAGAGGGTGGGAGACACCACAGCCTCACACACACACACAGATACCCCACATGCATTTTTACAGGGGGAGGGATGTGATGGGGATATTTTTTGCCATGCTCTGTGTAGGTCTTTCTCTCCCTCTTGGGGGGAAAAGGATAAGACAGGAAGAATGGTAGAAAACAGACACACACAATTAGTTACATATATAAGTAAATGTTTAAATAAAGTGTGTGTGGCTGGAGATAGGGGCAATGCTCTATGTGTGAGTAGTCCATGTATGCTTCAAAAATGTATATATGCACGTGTGTGTGTAGCAAGAGAGACTGAGCAGCTCAATCTCACTGTATGTATGTGTAGATGTATATGTATATGTATATGTAGATGTAGATGTAGATGTAGATGTAGATGTAGATGTAGATGTAGATGTAGATGTAGATGTAGATGTAGATGTGCATGCAGGGAGAGAAAGGGCATTGTGTGTCTTGAAGGATACAGTGTGTGTGTGTGAGTATCTCTAATTATATATGTAATAACAGAATTCTATATTCACATGTATGTGGACATATAGCAAAATATATTGTGTGTTAGTGTGAACACTCTTGGCGAGTATATGTATGTGTATATATATATACACACACACACACATACATGCAGAGAGAGGTGAATGAACAGGTCACTCTCCCCTCCATACACAGTATATATGCATATATGTGTGTGTATATTTATAGAAAGAGAGAAGCGCGTGTGTGTGTGTGTGTGTGAGTGAGAACAACTCTCTCTCTGTAGATGCATATGTACCTATGGGTGTATATGTATATAAAAAAATATATATTTCAGGTGAACTTGTATGCAAAGAGCTCTCATCCCTTTCTAAGCACATATCTATGTGAGAGAATTATGCACATTTGTGAACAGCTCACATGTTCTTGCTCTGTATATATATATATCTATATATATATATCTATATGAGTGCAAACAGTGCTTTCTCCAGTTATATATGTGTTTATGCATATATAAAGAGAATTCTTTGTGTGAACAGTTTATATATATATACAAATATATGTATGTATATAGGTTTATCTGTTAGGAAAAGCATTTTGTGTATGAGAACATATGTATATTCATACAGAGAGAATATACATGACAGAAAGTATTGTATATGAAAACAGTTCTCTGAACAGCTGTCTCAACGTGTGTGTAAATGCACATCTATAAATGTATAAATAGTCCATATAATATATAAATAAAGTACTTTATATTTGTGTATGATATGTACCAAACCTGCTACCTCATCCCCCCAGTATCTAAGCATATATGTATGTATGTGTATATATATATATATATGGAGTGTGTGCACGTGTGTGTAGCAAGAGAGTTGTGTAATTGCATGAATGAACAACTGTCTCTCTGTATATATGCATGTATATAAATATGTGTATCTGTGTGCATATATAGGAAGAGAATTGTGAGTGTTAACAGCTCTTTAAGTATATCCCTATATCTGTAGGGAGAGAAGAGCATGTGAGAGGAAAGCAGGCTTCTCTATATGTACAGCATATGAGTGTGTTTATATGCATATATATGTATTTGTGTAGAAAGGAGTATCATGTGTGAAAACAGCTCACTAACTACACATATGGATGTGTACAGTGCAGAGGAAATAGTGTTTCTGTGTAAACAGTATGTGCTTTAATTATGTATGTATATAGAGGGAGTGAGAACTGTGCATGAACAATATATATACATGTATATATGCATCTATATATTCATATATAAGGCAAGAGAGAGTACTGTGTGTGAGAATGGCTCTTACTGTCTCTACTCATGCATGTACATACAGAGAGAGAATATATCAACGTATATACATAGATATGCATGTATTTATGCATCCCAGAGAATATACATGGGGGGGCAAGAGAGAGAGAGAGTCATGGAAACTGAGTTTGTGTGTCTGAATTGCTCTCACTCGTTATTTATATATGTCTAAATATATGGATATGGCAAGAGGGAGAATGTGTGTGAACAGAGACCACTGTTAGTGTGAACTATTCACACAGACTCTTGCTGTGTGAACAACTTTGTGTGTAAGTATGTGTGCATTTATTTATACATAACAAGAGAGAATTGTGCTTGTGAACAGCTCTCTCCTTAATTATACATGTATGTATAAATATGTAGAGAGAATTATGTGAGAGAACAGCTCTCTCTACACACAGAAGTGTAAATATATATATATGTCACAACAGAATCTGTGTGAACAGCTCTCTCCCCAAATAAATGTATGCCCATGTAGTGAGCAAATTACAAGTGTGAACAGCTCTCTCCCCTCTCTGTACACACGTGTATATATGTATGTATAGCAAGAGAACTGTGTGTGAACAGCTCTCCCCTAACTCTGTATATTCTGTGATAATTACATGAACAATTGTGTATATAAGAGTACATACGTATATATGCATATACATGTATCTATACAGGAACAGAAAGGACTGTCGTGTGAAAACAGCTCAGAATACAGGTATATATGCATATATATGAACAGAGAACAATGTGTAAGCAATGTTCTCTCTAATTATATTTGTATAAATTCATCTATAGATGTGTGAACACTCTCTGTACCCATATGCATCTATAGAGAGCCAGTACTCTGTGTGTGAGAAAAACTCTCACTTGCTCTCTACAATGTATCTCACACAGAGAAAGAATTACAGAGAGATTATAAAATTGTATAGGGCAGGGAGAGAGAGAGTGATAGAAAATGTGTGTGTGTGAGACAATAGCTCTTGCTCTTTTCCTCAAGTATATATGCACATGTACCCATAGACAGCAAGAGAGAATCGTGTGTAAACAGCTCTCACTCACTGTGTCTGTTTCTCCAGGCATATATGGGTGTATATAGTGAGAGAGAGCAGTGTGCATGTATTTGTGTGTGCATGCAGAGGTCAGGAGAAAAGAGTGTGAGAGCCTATCCCCATCTCAATACATATTGCATACTTCATGCATACATGTCTGTGTGTGTGCATAGTGAGGGTGTTTGAATAGCACGCTCACTCGCTCATCCCCCGTTTCTACAGATGCCAATATGTGTGTATATATAGCAAGAGAGAACTGCCTGTGAACCTCTCACACTCTCGCTGTAGATAAGTATGTATGTATGTGAGAGTGCGTGTGAACAATGTGCTGTGATGTCTGTGTCCATGTAAGTGTGTATGTTCATATGGAGACAGAATGTTTGTGTGTTGGGGCTATATTCTCCCATTCTCTGTGTTTCTCTGTCACACACGCAAGCAGCCTCCCCCATACACTCTATTCACATAAATATACCTCCATACATTTCCACGTGTGTGTTCCATTCCCTGCCCTGTCTTCGGAGGGGAGGGAGAGGAGCCCTCACTGACAGCCCTGGCTCTCTGTGGCTGTGGATTGGTGCTGGATCCCTGTGCTGCTTCCAGCCGCACAGCCGGGGTGAGATCAGTGCACTCACTGCCCAGCCCTGCTCGCACACACACCCACCCACCCACATATATTGTTCTAAAATTTTCATATGTTTATGTCAATATTTGTAAAATATATAGCTATGTCTTTATGTGTATGCATGCACTTACATTTATTTTAAATTTACATGTAGCTATTACATTTAATAACAACTATTAGATATTACATCTGTAATAGACACGTAACACATACCCCCCCATACAATCCCAATCTATAGCCGGCTTAGCTGTAAGTTTCCATCGGACTACAGCGTTATATTTACACGTCTACAGGTGTGTGTTCGCATGTTACACACACGTACACACCACACACCCCCCCGCCCGGTGACAGCCGTGCAGGCGGTGGGTGCCGTGTCCCAGGGGTGGGTGCTCGATGCTCCCGATGCTCCGGGAGGCTCCCGATGGGGGATCCCGGGGCTGCCCCCCCGCTGCTGGGGCTGCGCCCCCTCTTCGTGCCCGAGCGCCTGGCAGCCCCCAGAAGCAGGGCACAGCTCATCACAGGGGTGCCTGGGCACGGCTGGGGGAGGAGGGCAGAACCCCGCTGTTCTGGGGGGCTTTCTTCTCGGGGTGGGGGACCAAGGGACAGGGCACCGCGCTGCGGGATGGGGACACACACGCGGCTGGGCAGGATCCTGCTGCCCCAGGGACCCCCAACATCGCGGGCAGTCGGGGCTTGTCCCCTCCGGCGGCGGGGGCTGGGGCGAGGGAAATGGCGGAGAAAGTCGGGGGATGGGGAGAGGGGGAGGAGGAGGAGGAGGAGGAAGG
>VZRV01004346.1:2365182-2397552 GCA_013398115.1 Falcunculus frontatus | reverse complement strand
ACCGAAGGGCCACGGCGCCCCCTGGCGGCCCGCGGCCCCGCCGCCATGGCAACGGCCCGGCGCGCGGGAATGGCCGCCCCCTGGCGGCCGCCGGCCGCACCTGCAATGGCCTTTAATGTTTTTTTATGGGTCTTGGGGGTGGGTGGGTTGGGGAGGGCTTGGGTTAGTGGGGTCTTTTTTTGGTTTCATTTTTTTTTCCTTTTCATTTATCGTCGTTTCAAATAAATTGGTACAAAACGCCTCTCCCGTGTGCACCCTGCAAGTGTCGGGAAGCGGGCGGGAAGGGGGCTGGTCCCACCAGGGCAGTGGGGCTTCCGCGTTGGCCGGGATCCGTCCAAATGCCAACCCAGAAGCTCACATCTTCGTTCGAGTGGAGGACGGGAGCAGAGGAAGGAGGGTCCCTGGCCATGGAGGCAAGGGAAGAGCGCGATTCTTGCGCAGTTGTGCTCGGCTGAGCTCCTTGAGCAGTGGGGGGGGGGGACCCCCGCCCCAGTTGGCATCGACTCCGTGCAGCACCTGGGTTGGACAGGGGCAGCTCCCAGGGCGCACCCCCAGCCGCCCCTCTGGCCCGGAGCATCCCCGTCCCGAATCCCCGCAGGCAGGAGCGGCAGCGGGGCGGGCACCGGAGCCCCCCCGGCGCCGTCTATTTATAGCGCACCCGGCGAGGTTGCGTAAATCCCGACTGGGATCTGGGCCATCTTGTTCTGCCTGCTGCGGGAGGGAGCACGGGGCGAGGGATGAGCTCCGGCTCATCGCCCTCCGTGCCCCGGGGACCCGGGGCTGCAGGAGAAAGGGGACAAGATCCGGCAGCCCGGCTCCCTGCAGCAGGGACGGGAAGCGGGGCACGGAGGGCAGGAGGAGGTGGAGGTGCGCGGTACCTCCCAGGCCGGCTATGGGTAAGCCCCTGGAAGTGCTGCCATCACCCCAACTCTCAGCCCCACACCGGGGCCCTGCCCCACTGCCTCCACCAGCCAGCGAGAGTTTCAGGCAGGAGCATTGCCTAAGAGCTGCTCCAGCCCTGCCGAGCGGCTATGCTGGAACATCAACATGCTCCCCGTGCCTCGGGAGCACAGCATGGATCAGGCCCATACCCAACATCCCCAGGAGGAGCTGACAGGGACAGCAGCCAGTGGTGCCTAGGGACTGCCACACCAGGCTATGGCAGGGCCTTTCAGCACTCCTGGGAAAGGAACAGCCCCTTCCTCCAGGCTCAGGCCCAGGCCTGGGGCAGCAGCTTTGTCCCTTGGAGAACAAGCAGGGAGAAGGGAAGCAAGTTTTACTCCGTCAAGAAAGGTCCTTCTGCTACATCCAGCAAGAGAAGCCAGCCATGCTCCTGGAAGAGACCAGCACTGGTCTGCTCCAGGAGGCTGCAGCCTCCCTTCAGGTCAGTATTTAGGAGAAGCAGTTACCATCCTGCTGCCCCACACCAAGCCTGGGAGAGATCTGCTGCATTCCAGCCCTGACTTGCAGTTGTGTCCTTAGTCAGTAGCTGACGCTGCAGGTTTGGGAGGGTCAGAAGGGATGCCCTCACCAAGGGCTGGGACACAGGGCTGCAGGCAGAGGGGTCACCCCGCTCCCCAGGAGGGGAGGACAAACCAACCCCACTCAGGGCACAGTTCTCCTCAGCACTCATCTGCAAGGCAAACTCTGTAACCACCTCTTCAGGTAGACCAGCAGGCACATTCCTGTGGGCAGATAAGAGCAGAGGAAAGGCAGTGACCCCCCCACCTGCCCAGCACAGGGAAGGCAGCAGGGTGACACACTGTGTCAATCCAGCTAGAGCTGTCTTACCTCACAGGCTGAGCCTGCCAGGAGCCGTGATGCTGGAGCATCCCTGAGTGAGCTCCCATGGGTGCTGCCAACCATGAGGGCCAGGCTCTGGAGAGAAACCCAAGCCCTGGGGACTTCCAAGAGCCAGTGACTCATCTCATCAAACTGCCAGAGCTGAGGGACACAGCTGGCAGAGACTCTGCTGCACATGGTGAGATGCACAGCAGCCTCCCACAGCAGGCAGCTTTCAGCTCCCCGTCTGTGCTCATCTCATCCTCAGGTACCCAAGAGGAGGCAAGGATCCTGCAGCCCCCCAGCCCTCTCCTTAATGGAAGCACAGAGCAAGAGACACCCTTCCAGGCTTGCTTGACCTCTGGGGAAGGCTCAACTCAGCCAAGTCCTTCACATTTTATGAGCTCAGCTGCTCTGGTGCTATGAAGCATTCAGAAGAGCCAGGACCAGTAACACCCCTCCAGAAAGCCACAAAACCCATCCCTGGAGCTGCAGGCTTGACAGTAACCACATTTATTCCAGCTTTATAATAAAGACCAACACTTCCAAATCTCCCGGTCACAACAATGTTCAGCTGTGAAGTTCATGAGGTGATAAAGGCCAAGCACTTCAGCAATGCTTGCTGTGACAGACAGGATTTCCTTCGGTCTGGCTTGCAACATCCCAGCTGGTCTGTCACATGCCAGCAGAATAAGTCCAGAACCCAGCTGGAGCTCAGTGTCGAGGGCACTACATGTGCCACCAGCACCCAGTGATAGCACCCTCAGCACTCCACCAGCCTCAGCAGAGCCACACAACATCCAGGGTGGCTGCAGAGCTCTTGAGCATTTGCCCCTCCATGCTTGTTGCTGCCCTGTGCTGGCAGCGCAGTTGGCAGGGCAGCAGGTGACACTGCACTACAGGGACCAGCCCAGCACCCCCAGCCCGGACCCAAACCTCCTACAGCCCTGCACAAAACCAACCACACCCAACCCTAACACCACTGGGAGTCGTCCCAGCTTCCCACAACTCTTCCTCCCTAAAACCCAAGCAGGAAGCAATGCTGGTTTGTAGAGTAGCCTCCAGGACAGCCATCTGGGAATGCCCAACAAAGGAGAGGGTGTGAGAACAACAAACAGCCTTGCATCTCTAAGTTCCTTCCTTCCTTTCAGAATCAGCTTTTCTCATCTCTGCCTACTTGCCTGCAAGGGCACCCAAAGGGTCCTGGAGCAGTCCATGGGGCACCTCCAGCACTGGAGGAGGGTCCTGGGTCCAGCCTCACTCCTCCTCCAGTGCACCCAGCCAGGAGCAGCTGAAGCTTCCTGGCGCTCATGACAGAGCAACCAGGCAATGTGGCATTCCCACAGCAGGGAAAAGAGCCAGACAACAGTATTATCTGCTCCCAGGGTAGGAAAAGACTCTCTGAGTGAAGGGTAAACACACACAGTCTAGCAGTGGTCCTGTCTGGTGTTTCACTAGTCCTTCCCCTTGGAGAACACAGAGCCCAGACACCAGAGAGCCTGCCAGATTCCGTGGGTTTGGTGAGGTGACAAGACACAGCACATTTAAGAGCATTCAACAGGGAACCAGTTTAATCAGATACCAGGTTTGCACCATTCTTTTCAGTATCACAAATTCTGCATTTTTCTAAGAAATACAAAGCACTCTCAGGTTTACAGAATGATGGTCCTGGAGAAAACAAGAGGGAGAGAACAAGACACTAGGATACAGACATATTGACCACCACACTGGGCAGCAGAAAGGAAACTGCTCATCCCCACCTCGCTGATGGTAACAGTCCCTTTGCAGGAGGCAGAGAGATCCCAGGGGGTTTGCACTGCAGCAGTGGGGCTGCGCCCTGCTGCCCCCATCCACCGAGGTCAGGATACCCCAGCAGAACCGTGGGACACCTCCATACCCCCATCAGCACACCACCAATGAACACACCGCTCCCACATGCCAGAGTGAAAAAGCCCTGCATAAAGCCAGCTGACAAGCATCCAGATTCATCTACTCTAGATAACATTAAACTCGGAGGCAGGGTAAGTTACTTCATCCACAAGATTAACAGCTGATTCAATAGGTTGAACACATGCTACTTACAGCACATAAATAGAAGATGCTCTTTTTTACTTAAAAAACATGTGATGAAGGTCTAGGTCCGATTGCCTTGACACTGCCGCATGCACATGACTATCGGCCTCACAGAAGCGGCTGCGCTGGGCAGCAGGAAAGCTGTCTCTGCATCAGCTATTCCAGGGGTCACGGGACAGCTATCCTGCCCCCATGCTCGACATTAGCCACACAGCCAGGAAATAAACACGGCACTAGCCAGGAGTGGGCTTTAATACAAACTCTAGTGGTTTTCAAAAGAAATACTAATCCATAAAGGGTTACAGTTAACAGATATCATCATCACTTTATTTCTCAGAGCCAGAAATAGTGCTGAACAAACAAACAACAACAAAAAGGAGACACAGTATGTCATTTCCAGAAGTGAAACCAGGGTACAGGGTAGCTCTCAGCGAGACGAAGGGCTTCTGCAGCTGGGAGAGGAGGGGAGCCATGGCAGAAGATGGCAGCTCCCGCTCCCGGCGGGCGCCTGACCTTGCGACGCTCTCCGAGGGGATTTGTCACCGCAGCCTCCACCCCACCCCACTACCAGGACCCACGGCATGTGGGAACACCGAGTACCCCAGCACCCACCGAGCCAGGGAGCTGCGAGGATGTGACTTTACAGGGAAGTACCCAAAAATAGAGACCTTAAAATAAATAGGACCAAAAGCTTCTTTACAGTAGGCAATGCACTAGTTTTACCATGAACAAAACTAAGACTAACAGCCACTTCTTGCCAATGGAGAAACTTTTCCTCCTCTTCACATATTCCAGCCCCCTGCCCTCGCAGCTGCAGTGCGGCCGGGATGGCATTGCTGAGGATGGAGGCGGGGGCACGACAGCAGCGAGTACACGCCAGGGCGAGCAGGGCCAGCTGGGGGGGGCCTGCACAGTCCCAGGGCTGGCGGAGGGGACAGGCAGGCGGGGGTGCCTGTGTCCATTCCTATGCCAGCTACAACAATCCTCAGCAGCTACCAGCAGCTCTGCACCGTGACCTAACCACACGGCTCCAGATGTCACCACCACCAACAGCTGTGATCCAACTACCTCCTCCAAAATCACTTCTTCCAGAGGGAAGAGAGGCAGAGTGGGGGCACAAGCAGGGCCTGACCTCACCCATGCTCGCCCAGCACCCTGCCGCAGCCCAGGCCACGGGGGCTAGTGAAGGGCTGGTGGGGTGCTGCCAGGGCTCACCACCCAGCCCGGGCTGAGGGGCAGGACGGGGAACCCCAGCCCTACTGCGAGGAGAAGTGAGGCAGTGGTGAGAAGGGAGCTGGGGGCAGGGGGACGGGGGGGCAGCGCTCACTTCTTGGAGCTCTGCGTCTTCTTGGGCAGCAGCACGGCCTGGATGTTGGGCAGCACGCCGCCCTGCGCGATCGTCACCTTGCCCAGCAGCTTGTTGAGCTCCTCGTCGTTGCGGATGGCGAGCTGCAGGTGGCGGGGGATGATGCGCGTCTTCTTGTTGTCGCGAGCCGCGTTACCCGCCAGCTCCAGGATCTCAGCCGACAGGTACTCCAGCACAGCCGCCAGGTACACCGGCGCCCCGGCGCCCACCCGCTCCGCGTAGTTACCCTTCCGCAGCAGCCGGTGCACCCGCCCCACGGGGAACTGCAGCCCGGCCCGCGACGAGCGCGACTTGGCCTTGGCCCGCGCCTTTCCGCCGGACTTCCCCCGGCCCGACATGGCCGGCAGGCAGCGGCCCCTCGCCCCCGCCTCTCAAGTAGCGCCGCGAACAGAGGGTCCCGGCGCCTGCGGGGAGACAAACGCCGTTACACCGCGCGGGGGCCGCGCCGTCCCCGCCCGCGCCACGCCGCCCTTACCCGCAGGAGCTGCCGCCGCTCCGCCCTGCGCGCCGCCCGCCGCCGCACTGCCCGCGCTGCCGCCGCCGCGCCGCGGATATCTCTGCCCGCCCGCCGCACGCCTCGTCCCATTGGCTGCCGCCGCTGCCGCCGCGGCGGTGATTGGTCACCGTGCCGATCCCTGATTTGCATAGGGCTCGCAGCGCTCCGGCTGTGCCGCGGGCCGGCGCCCAGGGCGGGCAGCGACGCGGCTCTGCCTCTGCTCCGGCCGGTCCCGGCTCCTGCCGGCGCTCCCCGCACCCCGGGAGCTGCTTCGTGGCTGCGTTGGGGCCGAGGATGTGGGGAGGGGGATTGGCCGGAGGCCTTGTGGGTGTCCCGGCAGCGCTGTGCCCGTTTGCCTTGCCCAAATGGCCTCGTCCTCGGCCAGCGGGATGTCTCTCCTGGGAGGATACCGAAGTCTGCGGGCGAGGGCGATGCTACGGGGAAAAGAACCCCCGATAGGGAAGGCAGCCCGCAGCGAGCACTACCGTCCCTTGTCTCCTCACGTATCAAAGGGGAAAGTTTATCCCAAATCAGTTTCTGCGGACAGGCCAGGTTGACTGTGGTCATCTCCGCGCCGGATTAGAGCAACGGCCTCAAACAGCCTTGGGCGAGCAGACAGACGCCAGTTTAAAGGCGATGTAGCTCAGCAATAACACCGCCTCATTAAACACTCAGCTTAGGGGTTTTTGGGGTTTTTTTTGGCGATGCTGCTGCTGGTGCTCAGAGTCTAGATGGAGATAACCTGTACCCTGTGCCTTTGCATTGCCCCTGCGTCCCCAGGGGAAGGATTATGTTCTCCAGAGCAGGGAAAGCTGAGCATCCCCCCACTCGTGCTCAGCACCTTCACTCCCTCCACAGCAACTGGAGACCTGAAATGAATTTGAGATGAGCTGGTGACCTTTAGAAAAGCCTGATCTGCAGTTAGCACTGACTAGGCTGGGCCAGCTGAGCAGCTCATCCTGGAACAGCGATGGGCAGGCAGGGAGAGAAACCTCCCATTGTGGCTCCTGCAAGGACAGGCATCAAGGTGACGGTGCCAGCAGCCGAAAACCTATTCTGCCAGGAGCTGCTAATACAGTGATTCTCTTGCCTCAAGTAATGGTGACAGCAATGAGCCAGATAGCAACAGGCTTTCTGGATAGAAATCCTAATACAACCCCAGTTTCCCATAAGCCAGGAAACCTGGGCTCAGCTGCCTCTGTAGCGTGCGAGGGATTCAGAGGCAGATTTCACTCCAAGAGCATTTGGGTCTCCCCAGGTGTCCATCCTGTGGCTCCTCCCCAGGGACAAGCCTCAGCTACAGCCACCCATGCAGCTCCCCAGGGACAGACGATTCTAGAGGAGCCCCAGAATCAATCCCCAATCAATACAATGCCAGAGTATTTACCACTGGCAAATGGAAATGCTCCAGCAACATGGCCTTGCCAGTACCCTCAGAGCTCAGCAGTGGGTAGGTGGTCTCCTCCTCAGCAGATAGAGAGGAGGTACAAGCTGTCTGCAAAGCAGGAGCACTGGGGCTGCAGTGGGCAAGGGGGACACAGACACACACATGGACAAGGGCACGGTGCAGCCAGCCAGTGAAGCCCATTTTATTGTTTCCAACACAAAGGAAGTACTGATTTCTAGCAAGGATTTCACCGTGTAAGGCTTTTGGTCTGTAACATCTGGCTCTGTTTACAAAATCCCTGACCTCAAAAACAACGGCCCTGTGCTGCTCTGGAATGGCACTTTGGTTATCTGGGCTTTAATGACTGACCTTCGCGAATAAGGCAGAGTGCATCCCTCCCCAGATCAAGGAAATCCTCTCTAAGTCTTCAAATCCCATTAACAAAATGATTGTACAAACAACGTGACAGACACACTGTTCCACCCTGCTGCCTGAAGGGAAACCCAAGCAAAGTCCAGCTCCTCCCAGGAGCCATTTGAACATCTCCTTGTTTAGGAGCCATGGATGCACATAGCAATGCTGGTGCAGAGCAGGGTGGATCTGGCAGATCTTCCCAGCCTGGGGTTTCCTCATAATATTTACTGCTTGTTCCTCTGTACTGCAGCCATCTTTTGAGGGCAAAAGTATTTGTACAGAATCAGTGTGGAATTAAGGGGAAAAGAGGTATCAGTTTAACACCAAAAAAAAGGGAAGAGAAAACCAAACAGAAGGAGACAAACTATGAACATTCTCAGGAGGCAGAAGCTGTTCCTCCCTGGCAGGCTGAGATGCTTCTCAGGGCTTTATCTGCGCTATGCATGACTGGTAGGGAGGGAAGCCAACAGGTTATATTCACTCCCATCCGCACAAGACAAAGCCAAAATCTTTAAAGACAAACATCAACCTTTAAAAAAAAAAAGAAAACACGAAAGAGACAACAACCTAGAGGAGTAGATCAACACCTGAGAGGCTTGGGCAATCTCAACACCAGTCTGCAAAGCCTTCCAAAAATACCATTTCTCACTCTGCTTAGGAAAATCAGGGGTAAAAGGGATGGCCAGCCATCCCAGCTGGTGCCTAAGCCTTGCGCTTCTTCGCAGCTGGCTGTCCCTGCTTCCCCAGCCACTGCTGCAGGACATCTGCGCTGGTTTTCTTGGGCGAAGGGCTGTGGATGAACTGACTTGTCCACTTGGGCGAATCATTTTCTTTCTTCTGGGGAGAGCCCTCTTGGGAGCTTTTTAACCAGCCCAGCATCACTTTGTTGCTTGGGGTGGCTTTGACCTCCTGGAGAGACAAAAGACAGTGTGAAAGAAGTCAGAAGCACGGTGAGAGCAGGGCAGCCAGCCAGCTGCAAGAGCTGGTCCAGAGCTGGATGTGGAGGCTGGAGCAATGGCCCTGCCTGCAATCAGGCACATCTGTGGGAGGTTCCCCAGACTGCTGGGAACAGGCTTGTTCCAAGACCCATTTCACATGGAATTTGCCTCATTTGGCAGCAAAATCCTGGCATGGGCTGACAGTTTATTTCTGGAAGCAGAGGGAAGGGAATCTGTCCAGGGCTCAGCACTCCAGCATCAAGCATGGGCATGCCCTGCAGACATGGCCTACTGCCACCCCTCCTGAAGCCTGGCAGCTCTGACCCGGCTCAGGGACATTGTTGTGGCTGAGCTCCCCCCTGCCAAGCCCCCACCAGCACCCACCTTCTTGGCTCCCAGCTCGATGGGTGCAACACACTCGGGTGTGTTGTTGCGGATGTTGTTGACAAAGGTGGACACTGGGTGGAAAACAATGTTCTCCGTGGGCTGGATGAGTTTAACAGCTTCTTGGGTTGGCACTTCAGCAAAGTCCAGCCATTTCCTGATGGCTTCGTCCCCATCCAGGATGGCTGGCATCCTAAGGGTTAAGACAGACAGGAGCCAAAGCTCAGCACCGATATGGCAGAGTGTGGTGGCAAAAGCCAGACTTGTAAGCTAGCAAGGAGCTGGCAGCTTGGGGAAAACAGGGAAAACTGAAGTAGCAGGATGCTCTTCCACAAGGCAGAGTACGCATTCACTTCACCCAGGTAGCTGATTTGCTGGAAGAGGCAGAAGGATTGGCTGCCAGGCCCTGGTCAGGCAGGGGGACCAATTCCAGAAAGTGATCCAATTCCAACTGCCACCCGTGGGGCACAAAGATGGTGATTTATGGAAAGGGCACGAGCTGGTGACCAGAAATGAGTCAGTAATGTTGTCTTCTCCGAGAGCAGGAGGAGGAGGCTTCGCTCTGTGCCTGCCTGCTGCCAGACTGGTGTCTAAAGGCACGGTTCTCCTCATCCCCCTCCACCCTGCAACCCCCTTGCCTGCTCTCACTTGCCTGTGATGAATGAAGCTCACATCCTTGGACGCATCCACAGTGATGATGGTATAAGTGTACAGCATTTCTCCTCCCGATGGTGGCTCCCAGCAGTCGAAAATCCCAGCCATAGTGAGCAACCTCCATCCTTTCCATTCCTCATCTCCCTCCGTCCCCTTGTCCTGCAGGAAGAGAGGCCCCATTGTCCCGGTCAGTGCTGGCCCATGGACAGCCAAAGCAGCACAGATTTGCCAGTGCTGAGGCAGGTCAGTGACTCAGATCTGAGTCACAAATGGAACTAGTCTGAGGCTTTCCAGGAGTCTTTCTACTGATTTGAGGTAACTCCAGGAGAGGTACCAGACCCTCATCTTCCCACAGGCAAGCCAGTGCTCTCCTCCTCTTCTGAACATCCCAGCCACTAGTTCAGCCAAAGGAAAGAGGTAGTGAAACTCCCAGCCCAGTCCCCTGTGAGCCACATTGCCCACCCATGCAAATAACCAGCACGTGGGGAGCAGTGACCGTGACGGCGGGGATGCTGCGTCACCTTTTACAGCCTGGAGACCGCTGAGGTGGGGACCGCCAGCCACAGAAGGATGACAGAGTGCCGAGCCCAGTGCAAAACACAGCCCTGCTGGGAAACATACTCCCAGAGATGGGCACAGCGGGAGGGAAGTGGGCTTTTCCCCAGGCAGCTGGAGGGAGCAGGGGCCCAGAGCTGGGTGCAAGGGTTCAGACACTTGCGAGGGACTACCCCTACCATGGCGTCCTTGGTCTGGGGGAAGTAAATGAAATAGGGCTGCTTCCCCCCACTCTGCTGCTGCTGCCACTCGTAGAAGCCATCTGCCAGGACCACGCAGCGCTTGCCCTTGAGGAGAGCACCCTGGGGAGAGACAGCACAAGTGAGCGGTGAACAGCAGCCTCAGGCAGCCTGCAATGGAGGACAGGGCTCCTGCGACCACCCAGCCCTCTCGCTCCCTCCCAGGGCTTTCCTTAATTGCCCGTGGGATGCACAAATGCCACCACTAGTGCTATGATGAGCTTTACCAGTAACTGCCTTTTCAGTTCTTCTGTTTTAGTGAAACCCTCAGCTTTGCAGTATAGGGACTTGCTCCCTTGTGGAACGGCAAGTGGTGACCAGTACTCGCCCGGCAGATGTTTCAGCCCTGGTTTTCCCAACTAAAAGATTTCTTCAAGCAGGACACAAAGGTGGCAGCAGCTCACCTTGTAGGAGGACTTGCTCAGCATGGTATCACTGCGGCAGTTTGAGGTGTTGAACTGCAGTTTGGAGGGGTTGTCCTGTTTGAACCAAGAGGGCACCAGGCCCCAGCGCATGTCCATGAGGACCCGCTCGGAGGAGTCGGCATCCTTTCGAATGAGACAGAGAAACACCTCAGGTCAGAGCCATGTCACAGAGACCACGAGCATCCCCACAGATTGAGAGAGGTGCTTTGGGAAGTCCTGCGGACGTGGCTTTGCCCCCTAAAAGAGGGGATCTGGCCAGCATCTCTGCTAAGAGACAAGATGGGGCTCACTGCCCCTCCCTCACAAACCATGCAGAAATAGCCACTAATTATAACCCTTTGCATATTCCTAACAGCCTTCCTATAAGAATTAATCTTCAGCAGAAAGCACATTATTATTTTGCAGGAATAAAGAACTGTCTCTGTGAGGCTCACCCAAAAACTTTCTGGAAAAAAATAACACAGGTTCTTTTTAGTGGAAATGGCTGGAGACATGAACTCCCAAGCTCTCGAGTAAATAGACATGTCAGGCTGGTGTCAAAGTCCTCAAAACCTTCCCTGGTGACACCGAACATCCCAAAGCGGTAAAAGCCTCACTTTCATTTTAACAATGTGATTTCTGCTGACCTGGTGCACTTTCACTGCTTTGTGCTTTGCATATTACCTGCCTTTGGACAATGGAAACAGTTTGTGGCTTTCGATTCGCCACCAGCTTGCTCTCACTTTCTGCCCACAGCGCCTGCTGGGCCGTTTGCTCCCAAAGGACTGCAGTAGATAGACACACACATACACCTACTATAGCTGCGTGTATGCAGGGACGTGTATGTGCCCAGTTCTGTGAAGTCTTCCAGAGCCTCCCTCAGGGCAGGAGTGGCAAAAAGGAACACCCTACACCGCACCAGCATCCCAAAAACTTGAACAGCGATGGACAACTAAGCAAGTGTCTGCCTGTGACCTGTACCACACTCCCTGCCCCATATTCCTCTGCTCCATCAGCTCCATCACCTACTCTCAGGGGGATGTGGGACTCCCAAAGCAGGAAAGGAGCACATGACGATGCCTGATGGCATTGCCCACGGCCCTCCTGAGTGGTCCCACAGAGGGTCGCACCTGATCACCTGTGCCAGTAACGGCTGTAAAGTGCAGGTGCCCCACCAGCTGGGGAGGGAGAGCAGAGCGGGTCCAGATCGGGGTGTTCCGATTGAGCACACCCCGTTTCACCCCGCTGAACGCCAAAGAGCAGCAGTTGGCCGGGCACCCTTTCTGTGTGAAACCAAAGGAGCAGCACCAACAGCCGTAGAGGCTGCCCAGGTTGTCCGGGGGAGGTCGGGTGAGGCTTAAATTAGCCGGGACAACGGTCACCACAGGTGTACAGCTACTGTACCGCTCCGGAGTTGAGATTTTTTTTTTTCCTCTATACTCTCCCCT
Source organism: Falcunculus frontatus (assembly GCA_013398115.1). NCBI lineage: Eukaryota > Metazoa > Chordata > Aves > Passeriformes > Falcunculus > Falcunculus frontatus. The sequence goes on along the minus strand of VZRV01004346.1, from coordinate 2,385,412 downwards.
ACTACCAATGTGACCTGGACACATGCCGCAGGATTACGNAAAAAAAAAAAAAAAAAAAAAAAAAAGCGCCTCAGGAAAGCCGATTAAAACCAGCAGAGCAATTACAGGCATTTGGGAAAAAACTCTACCAAGGCTAAGCACTTATATACGCATTTTTGCAGAAAACATAAACACTGCGCTGGAAGCACGGTACCGATTCCCCACCTCCTTCTGAACATGTAAATATTAACAAGAAGCGACATTTTTGCAATTAGAAAATTCAATACCTGCCACGTACAGCAAAGCGAAACCAAACAAACCACGGCCGTTCAGAGCGAGTCCCCCACCCCTCGGGAGGCAGGGCTTCTTTCCCTCCGCTCCGATTTGAGCCGCAGGATGCCCAGCACCCGCCCCCCGCCGCAAATGGCCCCCGCCGGAGCCGGGATGCGGCCCTGCCGCCCGTGCGGCCGGTCCGCGAAGCGAGGGAGGAGGTACCTGGTGGAGGTGGCGGCGGGAGAGCAGCACAGGGCCGCTGGACCGCGGGCCCTTGTTGTAGGAGGGCTGGTACCACTCCCCCCGCACCCACTCGGGCTGCCGGCGCTGGCCCCGGCGGTCGCGGTAGGCGCAGGCCCGGCGAAGGTTGTCGGCGGCCAGGGAGCAGGCGGTGCGCCCGCACATCGGGCCGGCTCTGCGGGGCACCGGGCGCCGCGCTCCGCTCCCGCCCGCCCTCGGGGAGGGGCTGCGGCCGGGGGCAGGGCCGGCCCGCGCCGCGGAAACGCCGGTCCCGCCCCCGACACAGCCAGGAAGAGCCACAACATTGCTTTATTGGAACGACAGCGGGAGGAGGACAGGGAGCGGCGGCCACGACGCTCCGGTGCGGGGACAAAGCGCGGCGTAGCCAGAGCTTAAAAACATGGTGATTTTATAGACAGACCCCCAAGTACAGCTGTACTGCAGAGAACACAAAAGCTGCTGTAGTGACCGTGATTCCTATTCTGCTACCAGAGAGAGAAGCGTTGCCCGCGGGGGCTCGGAGTCAGGAGAGTCCTGGAAATGGGGGTTTATCCGACGGAGGCCATGATCACATCCACAGGGAGCTCCTCTGCGCTGCGGGCCGTGACCTGCATCGTCACCGTGTCAGTGAGAACCAGACGAGACCGCACCAGGAGGTCATGGCCACCCCGGAACACACCTGGAGAGGAGAGGGGGAGGAAGGGGTGAACGCGTTGCAGGCTGCTCTCCCCTGCAAGCCTGAAGATGAACACTACTGCTTGGCACAGGCAGGTTTCCCACAGGTAGTCTGGCAGATCCTAGTACTGGGCCAGGAGAGACTCTAAAGCAGCTCAGTTCCCATTCATTATAACATATCTGGGACTCCTGCTACTGTAAAACTCATGAAAGCAAAGCGGAAAATAAACTCCAGGTGAGAAGAGATCCAGGCATGTCTAAGAGCTCTGGTACTCATCTGTTCTGCTGGGTAAGGCCGCTGTCTTTCCCACACCAGGCTCGCTCCAAAGCAGGGTGCCACAGATCACGAAGACAGCAAATTCCACACAGCCGAGCCCGGGGCTGATCCCAACATCCCCACCACAGCACCCTCCCTGATCCCAAGACCAGTTGCTCTGCACTGCAGAGACAGAAATCATGGCAGGAACAAGCCTCAAAATCCAACCCAGAGCACAGTGCACTCCATCAGAAACTCCTGCCCCGATTTTCAACAGGCAGCTCTGTGCAATCTCCCAGAGTTGCTCCTCACGCAGAATCTCACCCCACAGCTCACCTGCCAGGTACAGTGTATGAGAGTTCTTGTTATCTGGCACTTTATCTGACCGCTCACAGGGCTGCATCCCCAGGAACTTCACAATATTGCTCACTGCCTCTGTTAGAAAAAATACATAAAATGGGCTCTATGTCACAGATATCTTAACTGGGGCACATAAAGAGCACCTAAAGGTGACTCAAGCCCTTCCCACAAGTTAGAGTTCATGTTCCTTGTCCTGAGGGACACACCATTGGTCAGAATCGTGGTTTTGGAGGCCACAAGGACCACAAAGACAATACACAAACACCCCCCTTCCCCACCATAGTAGAGTTCTCTTATCTGATGTAGCAAATGTGCAACAGAAAGAAGAGGGGGAATGAGTCAGACAAGGGCAGAAGGAGAGTGCAGCTGGCTGCACTTACTGCACAGCCCTGACAGCCTGCTCGCTTCTCCGGGGACATGCAAAGGAAGGAGATGTCTTGCAGGAGACACAGGTCTTCAGGAGAAATATAGAAAGGCCTCAGGGAGAGTATTTCAAACCCCAGGGGGCCGTTCAAGGGAGCACAGAGATGGCTACAGGACAAGGACACCCTGCTAAGGCATCAGAAGAAATGAGTTCTGAGGCTTCTGAGTAAAAATAGAAGGACTCTTTACTATGTGATGAAAGAGAAGAGGGCTTACCCCACCAGCCTGCCCACCAACCTCATGTCTTCTGCTGTTTTCATTTTTTCTTACTGGTCTCAAGAAGAATGGTAGGAGTTCATAACTGAACTATGGTCTGTCTGCTTGGAAGGGTAAAGTGCAAGAGCAAAGCAAGATATTCTCTTGCCTCCACAATCCAGCCTGGTCTCCACCGGTCCCAAAACACTCATTTGGTTTTTTGAAACCTGAACTAACTTATTATTGCAGTAACTGTAGCTCTCTGTTTAACAGCTGTGGTGTAAAGCTTGTGAAGGGTTTCGCCCCATTAGCCTTTCTGTGATAGATCTAAAGTGAGCCAGTCTGGACCTCTGGACTCTGCCTGCTGGAGGGAAAATAAGAGCTCTGCTGTGCCCACACACCCTTCCTTACCTTCAAGGGTTTTAATAGCAGATAAAGTAAAGGTCTCTTCCTTTTCAAACTCATCACCCACTTCATCCCAGGCTGCTCCAAAGTTTGGCTTCAGAACTCGCTGGATGTGATCAGCCACTGTTACCTCCAGGTCTTCAAGCTGGTGGTAGAAGAGGTTCAATTGAAATGGTTGTTCTTAACCCTGTTATCCTCAGAGTGAACTTATGACTGGATTCCCTGAGAACAGGTGAATGCAGGAGCCTGCCTCCACTTCCACTTCTGGATTGCTACTGAGCAACTGCTGGGCCTGAGAAAGGCACTGTGATGCCATTTCCAGGGCTTACAAACCAGGTTCCTGCTCTGAGCACAGCCCTTGGCCTGACAGAGATCAGGGCACTGGACAAATGGCCAGAAGAGAAGGAGAAACAAAAGCTTAGAAACCACTGCTTGAGCATTTGCTTCCCTGAAATGCATGTAAGCTTGTGTTTTGCCTTTCTGGCTTATGATTTTGTAGGATGGTAAAGTGAGACACTGTCAGACACGTGCGATCACCTAACACAGGCACCACAGTAACTGAGCTGCTGCTGTGACTGCACCTGTGCAAGGCAGAACCAGGCTTGTCCCTCCAGAGTGTGTAATGAAGGGCAAGCAGTGCCCTGCAGGACACCAGCCTGCATTCATTCCAACAATTGCTGCGGGAAAGAATCTCCTCCTGATTCTAGCTGAAACACATGGAAGAGGTTGTTTAAGTATCACTCAATTGCCTTGGTGACTGGTAGGAAGGTGAGAGAAGGGTTAACCTTGCTTGTTCCATTGAGAAAAACCCTCCCCACTCCTTCTGGGAAGACAGTGACTCACTGCACGGCAGTGTTTCTAATCAGATTCACAGCAGTGACAGGCAATGCATAGAAAACAATCTCTGGAGCTAACAGGCCAAGCTGAGGCTGTGAACAACATCCGTTCCTCTCCAAGGAAGAGAGGTGCTTCTGCAGCACTGCTCCTTTCAGTGTTGTCGGTGCTGGGGAGGGAAGAGCTCCACCTTCCCCAGAATAAGAACAAGGATGGCAACTTTCCTGTGCCAGGCAAGCCTCTAGACAATTAACTGTGCCATCACAGGAGCAATGCACAGAGAACAAAAGATGCCCAACAGCCCTCTGTCTCCACAACCCTGAGTGTGCCATTGCTGGAGCCCATAGGGCACAGTCAGCCGAACCTGGAGGATGCACCATGGCCTCCCAAAACATTCATATCCTGCACAGTCAGTCATCCATCTACAGTGCAAACAAGAATACTCCAAATGAGACAAACCAAGCTCAGCAAACTCCCATCTGCACCAGAGACAGCAAGAGCTCCCTCTACATGATGCTGTCCACTTCAGTGTCAGTGGTCACATCGTTGCCTGCAGGGATCCAAGTTCAGACCACAAAACCCCAAAAAATGACAGCAGTTTCCATGATCAGTCACACGCCCAGCTCCTTACCACATACTCATCCTCATAACCCTCGTCGTCCGTCTCACCCGTGCTGGGATCACAGTCCTTGACAGTGAACTTCATCATGCAGCTGAATGTGCAGGCCACTGGAGACAAGAAAGCAAAGGCAAATCTCACATTACCACCATATCCACACTCCCCTGAGGTAGAACGGGGCTAAGAGGTTTGGGGCAGCCAGGCTCTCCCCGTCACTGTCAGCAGCACAGGCTTAGCCACTGACCTAGGGAGAGCTTTCCAACAGTTTCTGTCTCTCAGGGACAAGCTATTTATTTATAATATTAAGCAAACAGTGATAAAGACAGGCTCATGATGGTTGTACAAGACCATAATCCTCAGATCAAGTGCTATTACTAATGAACCTCACATTGTGTTGGGAATACTAACTAAACATGTCCCACCGGCACCTTGTGAAGAGGCAAGATCCACATCTAAGGATCAGTTCAAGCACCTCTGAAATGAAAGCCCCTTGCACTGCAATGCTGCAGCTCATTAATACCACTCAGCTGGGAGAGGAAGCGATGACTCATTCCTAGAAGATGGGTACTGCTGAGTGAACAGCAGCAACACAACAGGAGAGCAGTTCCAGAGCACAAACCAGGGAGACCAAAGCACAGGTAAAGCCTGGTTCATGTTCTGGATAGTGGCAAACAGTGAGGGGGATGCTCAATTCAAACAGACATCTCTGAAATTCTAGCGGTTTGTCTGAAGTACCCCTTTGCTACTCAGAGGATCTAGGCACTCTCAGCACTTAACAAGCACCAGCCTCCCCATGTCTAACACAAAGGAAGGCTGAAGGACATGCCAGGGTGCATGAAAGACAACTCATCTGCCAGATCTCACAGCCCGACTTGGCAGTACTATAGCACAAGGGAACCAGCAGAGGAGAAGGAAGGCTTGACAGCCCCCAAAACAGCAAAGACAAGTCATGCTCAGCATCACTCAGGGCTGCACCCACACACAGGCTATAAATATCTGGCTGGGATGCAAGGTAGAATGTGTGGGGATAAGCAATACAGGAAAAAAGAGTGCAGACTGTTTACCTGCTGTTGGATCCTCTTCAGACAGTGCCACCAGTGTGTAGCAGGTACCCGGCTGGTTGTACACCAGGGTTTTGGCAGGTACGTAGCCAATGACCTCATACCCCTCTGTTGGCTCCATCTGCACTGTGACATTCTCCAGGATCTGATCATTCAGGGTGTTCGTGCAGTCAAACTAAACAGGGAAGGGGAAAACAGCAACAGCTTGAAGCTGCTCACTACTCACTAAAGAGCAGACTTAGCTTAGGCACAGTGGGAACCTGGTGTCAGCCCATGAACCCCCAGCTCTCTGTGTTTCCATGGTACACCTCGCTATCAGCTGGCTCATTACAGAGCAACTTGACTAAAAAGTGCTCATTTAAATGCTTTAAGGGAGAAACTAAAACCCTGCTGGTGAGTCCAGTGCTCCAGCAAACTTTTTTTTTAAGGAAACAAGACTTAAAATGAACCAGCACACACCAATCCAAGGCCTGCCCCCTGCAATCCAAGCAGGATCACAAATTCAGTGAGGGCAGGGATGTGCCAGCTTTTGCCTGTTTCGGTTCACCAGTTAGTATGAAACTTTTTCCTCCTATGCCCTGGATGGTCATTCCTGGGTTAATTCTTTGCTCTATGGAAATGCAAGTACTGTGTTGCCTACATCATCCCACTTGAAGCTACAGGGACACAGTGCCTTCACAGCAGATGGAAAGATGATCCTTTGCATGGCTCAAACTAGGGGCAGCTTGAGCAAGTTTCAGCAAGCTTGATGTTTTCAGCAAGTCTAAACTTGCTGATTAGACTCTGTTCCAGCTGCAATGCCAAGTCTCTTAAGCTCATACAATTGCATCTGGTGGATGGACAACAGAAACAAAGGTCAACCCCTGTGAGGGCTGTGTAAGCAGTTCTGAGCTTTGAGGAAGGAGCTGGCTAAGGACAAAACACTGCTGCTCACAAGCTAGCAAAGGACTCGCTGTGCCTCGGACTCCCTGAGGTCCAGGCAAGGGGACTGGCACATCAATACTAACATCTCACATGCAGCAGCAGGGTGGTACAGCCAAGGCCAGGAAGTACAGAAGAAAGCACCTGTGCTACAGGCTAAAACAAAATATAGCAGATGAAGAGCTCTCCCCCTCTGGATCCCTTTCCTGGGCACCCTTTTCAGCTTCTCAGATGTAGTAAGCTTCACTCTTTCATGCCCAAACCACGTGCTTGGGGACTGAGGAAAGAACACAGATCCCCTTGCCAACTGCTCATTGAGAACAGCCCCATCTAGTGCTTGTTGGATTTGACTGTACCTGTGAGCATTGGTCAGACACACCCCGCCCCCCCTTACTCATTTTCTTTGGGGTTCTGCTGCTATGGATAACAAACTGAGGACTGCTCATTGCAGTTTCGTGCTTTGAACCCAGGCTGTGGGTGCTGCAACTCTGGAAGTGTTCAAGGCCAGGTTAGATGGAGTTCTGAGGAACCTCGTCTAGTGAAAGGTGTCCCTGCCCATGGCAGGGGGGTTGGAACTAGATTATCTTTAAAGTCACTTCCAACTCAGGCCATTCTATGATTCTATGATATCCCTGAGAGATGTCTTCACAATGAAGCTTTTAGCCAGTCAGGAGCTTATTTTATAAGAGTCTTCAGCACAGCACCCCATAGCTACCCACCTGGAACACCATGTGGTTGACAAAGGTGTGCTTGGTGCAACGAACCACATACTCTGTCTCCAGTTCTGTCAGGGCCACAGGCTCTGGTGAAGACTTGAAGAGTGGGCCCAGCCCCCGAAACTCTGGGATGGCCCCCAGTTGCTCTGAAATAGAGGACATTACTCTGAAATTACTGCCTTCCTCAAGACACAAGGAGGTGTTAGCAGTTTCAAACCCCTTGTTTCAGCTGCCAGAAGCTGCTACAGCAAAGAACTATCCATCAAATACCCATAATCATCCCCTAGAGACTTTTAAAATTAAAGAGTCATCCTTTGCTCACATCTACTGCAAGACAGAAAAAAAAGACTGCAGGCACCCCCACCCTCCAGGAGTGATCAGTTGACTCATGTCACCCCCTGCAAGAAAGTGAGAAGAAGCCAGAGGGGCTAAGGCAGGCTCAGCAAGAGGTGGCTACAGAGTTCTCACACAAGGACATAGCAGATGCCTTGCATCAGTTTACCTTGGAATATTTCTTGCCGTGTTGCTGCCACTTTCTCTGGCTGTTTCACTACAGCAACGGGGGCATTTTCTGCAAACAAAAACAAACCTCAAAGATTTGAAGGCAAAGAGTAAGAAATTACTAAATCAGAAAACAGATCAAAGTCTGGAGAGGGATTTGACTACAGAAAGGAAGGGAACTCATTTCTCATTTGATATAGACTAGACACCCGAATTTGGCTTCCTAAGCAGCTTTAGAACTGCAGCAGCTCCAGTGAGGATTGCCAACTATTACTATTATTAGCAGTTGGACTAAACTGAAATATTAATGTGGGAGCAACCAGATTTGCAGGCCATAGTCTTTCCAGGCAATGCAATCCCACAGAATTCAAATAGGATGGAGCTCAGCAATCCCCAGCAAGCCTAGTGCAGGGAATCACCAGCATTCAGGGGACCTGGTTCCTCACCTGCTCTTTGCTCAATGATAGGAGCTGTTGCCAAAGGAACAGATTTCAAGTCAAAGGGTTTCTCAGAGGGCTCCAGGGTGTACTGATGCAGAGCTCTCTCCAGGCCAGGGATGGATACGGTCAACCCTGGGGATAGAAGGCACAGGTCACTGAAACCACAACAATGCCAGGTCTTTAGTTTAACTCTTGTTAAACCAAGAAAGAGGCGCAGACTTGTTTTAAGGCCTTCTTGCAGTACCATTCAGGATGTAGCCAGCATTGAGGGCCTTCTGCTTCTGCTCCAGAACATTCAGGTAGAAGGTAGCTCTGTCTCTCACTTCGTTGTCATCATCCATCACACACCTGAGAAGAAAGTGGAAAACTTTCTTCAGAATCCACATGACTAAGACACATCACAGGGCCAGAAAAAACACGCCATAGGGGAGATCCATCAATCTCCTAGTAATTGTATTAGAAAAGCAGTAATCTGCCACACATGGCTTCTGTCCACTTTGTGGTGCTGAATGCAGGGGTGATCCTATCACAGGATCACGGGTACCCCCTGCACCTTCTCAGATCCACAGCTAGAAGAGACTAGACAGGCTCTCAAACAAACAAGTTTTTTCACCTAGGATGTTGGAAAACTCTAAGGCACAACTGACCTTTTCAGTAACACCAAGATACTGGGTAACATCTCCTCATTCTGAGCTCCAAACTTGGCCAGGGCACTTACAGCACCTGTAGCAAAAGTCATGAAAACCGAATTAGAAAGCAAAGAAATCAGCTGAAGTTTCCTCCATTTCTTGGCCTTGATCAAATGCCATGTCGGAGATGCTACATCAGTAGACTGTGTACACTAGTAAAACTGTGACTAGAAAGAAGCAGAGGTATTACAGTGAAGTGCCTGCAAACCTCTGTCTAGTTTCAGAGCCAGTGCATATTCCTTCCCATTTCTCAGCCACAGGCCACCTCTTCCATCAGTACTACTGCAGGATCTTTGCTGTATAAAATGATCTGCTAAGGCCTAGAGCAAATCACAGCCCGCAAAAGCAGAGGCATTCATACACTATGGTTCCCTGAAGATCTGTTCAAGAGCAGAGAGCTTCCCAGGTCTGTCACTTACCTGCCCGGACTTCTTCATGCTCCAGAACAACCCTGTTGTAGATGAAGCGAATGTATTTGGAGGGGTTGTTGGTTTTGGGCCCTTCCTGCCCCAAGAGGTGGAGGATACGAGTGGCCAGCACAGTGAACTCGCAGTCCTCGATGAATTCGCAGAGGTGAGACAGGCCTGTCTCTTTGCTCTCTGAGTTCTCCTCAATAATGCTGATGATGCAGTCCACGATGGCTCTCTTGTATTCAAAGCCGCCCTGAGGAGCAAAAGGGAACTGCTCAGCTGGAAATCTTCAAAGTATTTTAGAGACTCTGAGCTAGCCAGACAGGAAAAACATTCCTTTGAAAAGGTCACTTACACTCAGTGCTTTTAATGTGTGTTTGAAAGGAGGAGGGCAGTAATTCTGCCCTCACTTTTGACCCTCTTTACATCCAGAGGGCCAGCTAATATTCAAGCTCTCTTGCCAGCTCCCTTCAGAATGGCTGCACTGAAGAAAAAACCCAAGTCCTAACCCAAGAGTAAAAGAATTAATCTACCAGAAAGGCTTTTATCTCCATCAAAATCCTCTGCTGCTAGAATTAGTGCTTAAAAACAGCCATATGGGAGGAGAAAAAGCCCAACCCTCTCCCCTTTAGCATTAGACATCTGAGGATGAATCACTAGAGAAATGTATGAAGGATCATATCTGCCACAGCAGGACGCAGTAAATAGCTCCATTAGTGTGGGATGATAGGCAATCAATACCTCCCCAGGTACAGCCACAACCTGACATGCCAGTAATGCTTGATTATCTTCAGACATTATTTACTAATGTCCTCAATACACACCAGGGGATTAAACTGCACACTACCCTCTGCCAATTACTTGCACAGTGCCGGGCATTTGGCTCTTTCTGGAGCTACTTCGGATTAAAAAAGCTTTAAAACAGAATGGTTTGAAGTACAAAACCACATTCAAAATTATACCATCCACCCACAGAAAATCTGGGAAAGGAGAATGGTCCATTTTTCACAGGAGCAAAATGAGATGCTCCGGTTTGTTCCCAGCTGAGAAGCTGTAATTGGCAGAAAGTGATGTCAGAGCAAGCAGTGGTGCCAGCTGTGCTGCAGGCATGTTTGCTCATTTAGAAACAGCCTCAGCAAACCTCTGTAAAGCTGTCTTTCCGCAATTTATGTCTGACTGAATGCAGAGAATGGTTATAGGTACTCGTGATCCCTTTACTGCCACAGCACAGACACCAGAACAAAAGTGGTCCCCTGTCATCAATAAATAGGTTGTAATCGAATCTTTGCGTACAAGACAAAACTTCTTGGAATTTGCTGTCAAAGGATAAAAGAAAGCTGGTTCAAATGTGAAACACACATGGACTGCCAACAGATCTGCTGCTGCCTGCATTTGCTTTGAGAGTTAATAAACCCCCAGAAAAAAAAATCACAGAATGAAAACCACATTAAAAATATTCCTGGCCGTATGCATATAACTATTGTGCACAGCCAGGCATTTCTGCAGTTAGACTGCAAACTTTTTAGAGAGAGGCTTTCACTGCATAGCCTTATCAGTAAAAGCTTGACACTCACAGGGAGTACTGTCCATGCACACAAGCAAGGCACACATAGTTGTCCTGCAAACTTACCTCCTCCCGAAGCATAGTGAACAGGAAGTTCATGAGGACGGCGTGTTTGCGAGGGTATTTCTGACACAGAGCATTGATGGCCTGCACCACTACCACCTGCAGGAAAAGTAAAAAACAACTCTGTTTCACCAGGCAGGAAAAATAGCTGAATTGTATCAATTTTGTGCTGCTCTCCCTAACCTGGAAATCACGTTTTTGTCTTTACTTATTCAACAAATGCAGATCCAGGAGGTACAAGCCTAGGAATTGAAGGAGACTGATCTTTTTGCACTGGCCAGCCCCTAAAGAAAGCCCACACTCATTGGAAAGAAAAAGGAGATTTGAGTCTCGGAAGGCATCTCCCCAGAAGAGAGCATGTGACTTTGGAGCTGTAGGACTGAGGCATGGCTTAGGCAGACAACCTCAAATTCTTTCTCCTCCCTGCAAATATTCTGCTGCTTCTGGAAGCAGCTCCATGCAGGTTTAGAGCACACACACAAACATGGACAAAGACCATGAGGCTTCTTCAGGAATCTGGGTGTCCCACCTCCTCCCACTTCCTTACTTTGAACTCATCTGAGATTTCTGACATGAAAGAGGAGATCTGCTTCATGAGCCGGTCAATGCTGCTCTCACTGCCAGTTTTCAGCAGCGTGGTGATGGCCAGGGTGGCTATGCTGCGGTTGGAGTCTGTCACAAGGTTCTCCAGGTCCAGGTTACAGGCAGTCACAGCAGATGGGTGCTTCATGGCCACCTGCAGCAGTGAAGGAAGAATGAAAATCCCTCAACAGATGCAAAAGGCCCAGCTGGCAAAACCCAGAGAACTCACTCCTTCCCATAGAAATAAGTGATATAGACTGTAGATGAGGGACTTCTCAGACAAACAGCTAATCTGGAGTTAAAGTAACAAGCTCTTGTTTCCTGCAGAATTGCACCCCTTGCTGGAAGAGAAGCAGTAGTAATAAACAATCTTTTACTATTTTTAACTCTCCTCTATATAGTAAGAAAAAAAGCTATGAACTCCCCAAAAAAATTCAGCCTGACTAGCTGTGCAAAACAGCTCCGTGGGCGGAAGCACAGCAGTTACCAGACACTACAATTCTTTTTCTTTTATAGAGTTTATAAGGTGAAGGGAAAGGCTGGAGCAAAGACTACCACAGAGCAGGCAAGAAGCATCATCAAGGTTTGATCCCTGTTTTACAAGGAGCTTCCTCACCATGGGAAGCTCAGAAGGGAAAGCAGTAACACTAAGACCAGTGACATTCTAAGAGACCAGTGAAAATTATCAGGGTTTTTCTTCCTTCTACAGAGTGTTCTTTGAGGTTTTATTCCAGACAGAAAGCAATGAAATGTAAGGTTGTTGCACAAGACAGAGGTTATTCACACAAAATCATCACATAATCTAACCCCCTGGTTCTGAAGTCTGCACCTCCCTGCACATGAGACACTATTGGAGCTCCCAAGAGACTGGCTCCTACCTTGTTGAGGGTACGGACAGCTGCGTATCTTAGTGCTGCTTTTGGGGAGCTGCAGAACAGCTGCAGAACTGCAAAGTGGGAGAACCAACAAAGACAGATGTTTAGGCACTCTATTATTGAGAAACATTTCATACCTAAAGCAAGAGCTTCAGTGAAGAGACAGCTGCAAGCATAAGGTAACTAGAAACATGCTTAAGAGCTAATTGTACCTTTAGCAGATTCCTCCCTTCTTCTTGTCCCCTTTGCCTTTGTCACATCCCTGCTGACAACTAACTCTTACCCACCTCCCTCTTCTTCCACAGTGATGCTATGCTCTGCTCCTTGTGAAAGCCAAATTCACCACCTTGTCACCTTTCCTATTAAGTCAGTTTGAACTGCTGTTTTCCATTTCATGCAAACACTGCTCCTTTCCCAGAACTGACCCATGAAGTAACCCACACTTGAACACACCAGGAAATACCTTTACAAGAACAAAGCTATTCACACACACCACAGGCTCTCAGCAGCAGCATAAAGCAACAAAGGATACAGCACGGTAACAAGCCTGAAACTACACAAGGTCCTTGTTTCTTGGGGCAATCAGCAGGTGTCACCACTGGAGGCTCATCATTCCCTTGCCATGGCCATGAGCACCCCACTCACCCGAGACAGCTGGAGCCAACTCCTTGGCAGTGCAGTTGGGCAGGTTAACGATGGCAGATGCAGCTTCATACACCACCATCTCATGCTTGTTCCTTAGGCAGCTCTCAATGAAATCAAACAGGGGACTATCACGGCTAAGGGACAAAAAACCCCACAAGATTGAATTAAAGCAAAGGTACTAACAAAAATTAAGAATTCAGCAGCAGAAATGGGCAGGTCCCACAGCCCATGGAAAGGTTAAAGCAGCCATAAACCCACTCTGTCCTCAGATTTTGCAGTGGTCATTATACTGTACTTCCAGCATGCAGTCAGGCTGCCTTCTGAGAAGACACCCTCTGCCTTACAGGCTAAAGGAAATCTCCCTCAACTCTCACCCAGTGAGAAATGACTGTACACACCACAACTCTTATCCACCAGGAAGCCACAGTGCATACAAGGTGGATAAACAATTACAGAAGACAGAGAAAATTAAGTAGAACAAAGAACAGCTATGCAAAACACTCCAGAGAAACAAGATAGTATTTGATGTGCAAGCAAGACTCGCAGAAGCCATCTCAAAACAACCATGAAGACATCTTGTATTTTCTCTGCTTTTACCCAACAATAAGAGAGTACAAGTTGTGTGCTGCTTTTCAAAGACAGAAATAATGAGATGGCAAGTGAGCCTGCAAGAGGAGATGGAAGCAGGACGAGGAAATTCTTTCAGCAGGGCAAAGGAGCCCGCTCACCTGCCAGCCTCCTCCTCCAGCAGCTTGCTGGCTATTCGGATCATCATGCAGTAGGCAAATGGGGACTTGAGGCCATGGCGTGTGAACTTGCTGAGCATCTTGTTGACTGCCAGGCGGTCGTTCTTCCGCACATGGTACAGCAAGCCCAGAGCATGATACTGTGCAGGAAAAGAGAACGTCACAAACCCACAGTGGGTTCTTTCCCCTTTTGTCCCTTCTGTTGCCCAGAGGTGCCTGGCTGAGCTCCAGCAATTTGCTCCATGTCCAGCTGCTGCTGGCTATTCCCCTGGTGACAGTGGGTGTCCTACCTGCACCATGATATTGTCACTGGAAGCTGCCTCCTGAGCCTCGTTCACACAGCGCTTTACCACATCATAACTGGTCTTCAGCAAGTGCTGGAAGGAGATTAAGCCACAACAACCCATGAGATAAGGATGGAGGAAGCTTTGGGAATTTCAGCTTATATTAAGAAGCAATCAGCCTTCCCCATGAGTGTGCTGGGAGCAGCAACTTATAGATGAACAAGGGATCAGCATCCAGAGACCTGGCCATGACAGCTGCGGCCTCAGGAGGTTGATGACCTCTTGCAAAGTCAGCACCAGCCCCTCAGTTAACAAAGACAGGAATAGCAACAAAACCCTGAAACTCCCAAGATGTCCAGTCCCACCAGAGATGACTGCTTCCCTGCTTGACTGTCCCTCAGGCCCATGCTTCAGGGAGTACATACCAAGGAAGACACGAGCGCAGAGCTGGACACACTTGGCACTTTGTCAACAATCGCCTGCTTCATGTAGCGCTCAATGGCCTGTAACATGGTACTCTGCAGGGAGAGGGAAACAACAGCTGGTATGGGAAAGCTGTTAGGAGTGTGAAAGGGGAGATGCAAAGGCATGAAAAGCAGAGTGAAAGGTGGGATGGGGTAAAGTAGGAAAAAGTGAAGGGCACAGAGCTGCCCCACAGGAAAAGCAGCACTTACATCAGTGATCTGACAGAGTGCTCTCACAGCAGGGCCTCGGTAATTGTCATCCTTCCCAGTCATGTCTTTGGTTAAGCTGGGAAAATGGGAAACTCTCAATACTGTGCTCCTGAGCCAGCAGCTCTCAAGTGCACACACACTGCACACAGAGCAGCAGGCAGCCAGCATCAGGGCTGAATGCCAAGCAGGCAGCTGCAGGTCTCAGGCAAATCCCACTGGGGTGGGAAGGCAGGAGGAAAAGATCAGAACTCAGGTCCCAAGCCCATCAACAAGTTGCATGGGCTCCTGTTCACCAAGTGAGGCTGGAGCACACACACATACCCCTGAAGCATTTGTCTTTCTTACTGAACACTCATTCCTGCCCTTTTCCCACGGTCCTAGTCAGTGTGAGACCATCTGTGAAGGGCCAGGAGTTCATCATATCACAGCACTAGAGACTGGCTTCTGCTTCAGCCCTTCGTAGACCCTGTACCCTCAGGCTCCTGACCCCCGTCAGGGCATTTCACTGGGATGATCAGCAATTCAGGAATGACCCACAGAGGGAATTTTGTTCCCTGGTGAAGCCGTATTCTGTGCTGCTACATGAGCAGTAAATCCTTGTCTACCTGTTGAAAGCCTTGGGATTTATGTCAGAATTCTTCAAAAAGTTTCAAGGCATTCAGACAGGAGTCAATGAAAAAGCCTTTGCAAAAGGGGAAAGAACAGCAGTGCTACCATATCATGTAACCAAGAGACACTCCAAACACCCATGGGCATGGGATATGGGGACACAGCACATTTTATATATGTCACTGTGAGTTCAGTGTCTGTATTTTAATGGTCTTTTATAAAGGAAAACTTTTTCCTCACCAAGGGCATTCCCTATCATCCCCTTACTTAGGGACTACAGTTATCTTCAAGAAGCTGGACAGACATTACTGAAGGGCATGTCAATATTACAGCAAGAAAAGTGAAATGACTGACCTGCTAGTAACAATGATCACATCTTCTGCAATAGAAGACATTTCTTTGATAGTCAGGTAACACATCCTGCGAAGAGTTGGCTGGCAAGGAAATAAGCAAGGAGGACATCAGCTGAGATGATCCCAGATAGGAAAGGATCTCAGTTTTCCCTGCCTACATGATTTTATTGTGAAGATCACAAGAACCTGATACCTTCAGAGAGCCCCACTCCCTGAGTGTAAAAGATGTACAAAATCCATATTGATTAACAAAACACCTCTTCCTCTTCTAAATCCCTCAGTCTTAGGGTGAGGCCACAGAGATACCAGATTTAGCTGGATCTACAGTTTGATCTTCCACTTGTCATTCACATGAACAAGGAGAAAACCTTGAAACCATTTGCTGGTTTCCTGGTTGAAAGCCTTGTGTTGCTTCAAAATCGAGAAAGCCAACAATTTATATTCCTGAGTCTGGGGAGTTCTACACTGGTCTCGTGGTTTTAATGCCTTGCAGCTTGGGGGACAACCAACGACAGTGCTCCTGCTGTGGGTAGGCACTAACTCCCAGCCTCCTCCAGGACACACAATTGTTGACTCTCAGCAGGATCTTTTAATGCTGGGCACAAAGCACAGCCAATTCCACCTGCCTACCACAATCTCAAGAGTTCGACAACAATTCAGAGGGAGGAATCTTGCCTCAAGAGCAAAGCACACTTCAGTTAAGCTGCTACAAGATCTGGGAAGGGCTAGGAAGCTGATCGCCATTTCTACACTTTCACCCTACTCTTCTCACTCAGATCAGGCAGCTTCAGACAGGACAGAAAAGCTGACTGTATAAAAATGCATATCTCAAGGGACAACTTGAGGTAAATACAGAAAACAAAAGGCAGACTTACATCATTGGACTGAAAAAGCTTGGTCATAGCAAAGAAGGACTCGGTAGCTTCCATGACACCAAGGTGCTCCCCCTGGTTGGTTGGAAAGAAGAAAGGCAATCCCACTTATCACAACCAGCTTTGGGCCTGATGCACATGTCTGTATAGATGTACATTTTCTCTCTCTTACCTGATTTATGAGATACAGGATCTTGGTGAGGATATGAGCACATTTTCGTGGGTTTATGGGAGTCTCATTAAACACTCGAGCCTGGAAACAAAGCACAGACAAGGACTGACACCAACACCCCCTTGCAAACACTGTCCTGCCTGGTCTTAGCCAGTGATAGAAACAACACATTGTGAGTGAGGTATAGGAAGATCCTTAATGACTTTGGATCAGATTTTCCCTTAATTCCTGTTAAACATGGACCCCTTTGAACAGCTGGTTTTGCAGTCTGGGATTACAAATCCAAGAGCAATAAAGGTTTAAAGGCCAAATTCTCATCACACTTTAGCCCACACAGATCTGGATTGTGTGCTAGCTAAAACACCACTCTTCTGACAGACGAACTTGAGCTTGCCGAGGCTACAGGAGCCAAGACCGTTCCCAACCTCACAAGCAAACAGAGAATGCTGAAACAACAGGGGCTGGGGATTGAGATGTTCACCAGCTCTTGAACAGAATGGCATTTCTTCAGAGAAAAGTCATAGACTATTTAACAACCACTCACACCCTTCTCATTAATTCTGTCATCCACAAGACATGTGGGGTGTCCAAGGCCAATTTCCCAATCTTCCCAGTTTACGGTGAGCTTTCCCAGATAATTTTATTCCTTTTATTACTATTTATAGTTCACAGTCTCTAATTTGTTACAGAGACCATTTCAACCTTCTCCCTTCACCTGTCCAATAATAAAATAAGAACTGTTGCCCATTTCTTTCAGAGCAAGCAGGACTGTAACAAACCCTCATTTCCTTGCTGAAGTTCTCCAGTGACCTACTCAAGAGAGGGAGAGACTCTACCCGGAGTGGGGTACACAGAGGAGATGGTCTAAAGATTTACCTCTTGCAAGACTGCACTCTTCTCCAGGTGCTGGAATGGGTTGGAACTCCCACCTGCAAAACAAAAAGAGTGAAAGTCTCTCCAGGGATAGTGCCATGGGAAAGCAAATTTTTAATCACGCCCATACTTTAAAAACAGCCTGAGCATTTTGGGGTGATTTTTTTGTCATGAACACCAAGGAATCAGAGCACCCGCTTTGAAGTTATTAATTGGATGTCTTCATGGCAGTCAGGAAGGCAGAGCAGACAGGACATTCTTCGATTTGCCATCCCCTCCAGAAGTAACTGACTATGAGCTGAGGTAGACTGATTAGCTGTAAAATAACTGTGCTCCACTGTATCCCCAAAGACCTATTACCACGCCTGGGCTGGGAGCTTGCTGGCAGTTAGAGCATCAATAGGACAGGCTTAGACAGACAGAGGTATCGCTTGCCAGACTGGTGAGTCAGGAGTGTTTTATCCCTCCCATATAAACCAATCAAGAATCCACCAGTAAAGTATTTTTGGCTCTATCACTAATTAAGAGTACAAGACAGAAGACTAGACAGACTGGACACAAAGTAACTTTCATTGTTCCACTTAACAAAGTAAATTATACTAAATAATTAAAACCCCCAGCAATTAAGGATGAAATAATCAGAGGGAAAAGCACTATCATTCTGCACGGTCTCTTTTAGATTGCCTCCCAAGCATTTTGAAAAGCTGCAGCTTTTCAAAAGCTCCTAGTCATTGATAAGCAGGTTTTAATTAGTATCTATGTTCAGCCTGGCCCTGGGAAAAATGCAGCCTTTTTCAGGGTTGTTCCAGTGTTTGTTCCAAAGCCTGATCCACTAGAGAGAACTCCTCCTGGGCCCAAATCTGACCTGACCCACGCTTGAAGCATCCTAGGCTGGTGCCAGAAGCCCTTTCTAGAGTAAGCCTTACACACAAAAGCAAACACATCTGCACTCTGGTTCCTTCCTGGTTCATAAACTGCCCTCCTCTGGCTCAGGAGAAGTTTGCGAAGGCAGCAGGTGGCTGAACAAAGCACAGACATTTATGTGAAGTTGAAGAGGTAGAAGAAGACAAGG
The DNA here is from genome assembly GCA_013398115.1 of Falcunculus frontatus. Classification (NCBI taxonomy): domain Eukaryota; kingdom Metazoa; phylum Chordata; class Aves; order Passeriformes; genus Falcunculus; species Falcunculus frontatus. The sequence goes on along the minus strand of VZRV01004346.1, from coordinate 2,367,031 downwards.
CAAAAGAGCAAAAATGTTTCTAGTATGAGTATGAACCAGTTCTACTATAAGCATGTGAATGTGCCCCAAAAAACCTGCCCAGCAGCCCAGTATTCCCATGGTCCAGCATGTCTACAATCCTTAAATCAGCCATGAACAACACAGCATCACCTCTTTATGTTTCACAGCACTAAGGATCTTGAAATACATTGTACATGGGGTGTCAGTCCTCACAGCAACCTGTGTCAGAGTTTCCTTCCATAGAAAGGGACAAAGATGCAGGGAGGGCAGAGGCTGCGTGTTCATAAAGCTCCTAATATTGGATAACTAAAAACAATTTATTCTGATTTGTAGAGAAACATAATTTTGTGCCCAAAGTAACGTGTCAAAGGGAGTGGGAGCAGCTCATCCAAGGCTGGCTAAACCATCCATGGAAAGCAAAGACACAGAAGCCAATTAACTGGATACTTGCATCTGCTGCCAGCCCTAGCCACAGGTAACGTCAATACCTTGATGGGTGTGGCAGGTGCAAATGAAGAACAGCCCCCCAAAATTAAAGCCAAGGGCAATTCCCCTCCAACAGCTGCCTCACTAAATTCTCTGCTTATCAAGATGCCACTGGAGGCTTTGGACAAGGGAAACGAGGGCAAAGCATTTAATGCATATTAAGATAAAAAGCAAGCACAGTCACACAGAACAATCACCAAGATTTAAGCTGAATCAATTTGCTTGAGGACACACTGATTTGTTATGCAGAGTAAGCTGTGTAGAAAGCTTCATAGGAAGATGAAAAAGATACCACAAGGCTCAGCCATGAAAGGAAACACTGCCTTATGAAGCATCGCTTCCACCTGAACTACACACCATGTAAAATATCAACCTCTTCCTAACTAACTGGCCTAAAGTTTTGAAGAGTTGGGCAATCACTTTGTGTTTCCTCGGTGCTCTCAGATTTTCTGATCCACTGAAAGCAGCAGTGATCGTATTGGAAGAGCAGACCACATGTGTCAGAAAAAGGGCCAGGAACTATGAATTGGATTCTACCCGGCTTTAGCAACTGTTTTGAGACTTGGGCAACAGTGAACAGGGCTAATATGCTCAATATTTAGTCTCAGGCTCTGCACCTGGTGATGTGGCAGGTAACCTCGGTGTGCTGTGCCGATGCCACCAGTTTAGCCCCTGGCTGCAGCTGTGACAAGGCGGCAGCAGACTGCTCTAGTGCTCCCACAGCGCTTCCACAGTGCTCCCACAGCGCTTCCCACCGCGCTCGGTGCTCACCAGCCAGCCCCCGCTGCCAAGCTGGCACCGAGCCTCCCCTCACAGCTCCCTTGGGGGTCCCCCCCTCACATCTGCCCTCGTACTCATAGGAGGGGTTCCCCCCGCATTTCCACAGGAGGGGTCTCCCCTCACAGCTCCCCCCGTAGCCACCAAGGGGTTCGCCCTCACCAATCCCCTCCGTACCCACAGAGGGGTCTCTTCCCTCACAGTGCCCCCGGCCTCCCCTCACCCGACTCCTCGTCCTTCTTGTCGAACTTCTTCAGCATGGTGCTACCGAGCGGCTCGTCACTGCGGCCCTCCCGTCCCGCGGCAGTGGCAGTCCGAGTCTAGATCCCGGTCCCAACCCTGGTCCTGGTCCTGGTCCTGGTCCCGGTCCCGGCACCGGCACCGGCCCCCCCCCTTCCTGCCCCCGCCCTTTCCTGCCAGCCTGTCACTGGCACCGCGGCCGCCGCAATGCGCAGGCGCGGGGCCGACCCCGGACGTGGCGCGGAGCCGTGACTGACAGGTAGGGGGCGGGGCCAATCGGCAATGGCGCTGTCTGATTGGTGGAGGGGCAGGGGCGGGGCTGGGGGTGGGGTGGGGGCCGGCCCGG
>VZRV01004346.1:2309051-2365028 GCA_013398115.1 Falcunculus frontatus | reverse complement strand
CGCTGGGGCTGGAGGGGACAGCGGAACGCTGCGGGGGACACGGGGGCTGGAGGGGACAGCGGAACACTACTGGGGACACTGGGGCTGGAGGGGACAGCGGAACACTACTGGGGACACTGGGGCTTGGGAGAGCACCGGGCCTGAGGCAGGAGGCATTGGTACCAGGGGAAACACTGGTGATGGGAGTGGCACTGGGATCCCTGAGCTGGGCAGGGGAAGGGCACTGGGGAGATGAGGGGACGCTGTGGGCAGAGGGCCCTGAAGCATGGGGCACACTGGGCCTCTGCGAGGACACATAGGACACTGGGGAGGACATGGAAAGGAGATCCTGGCAGGCTCAGCGTCCCAGGGACAAGTGGGGGTGGCAGGGGAGAACCCCCTTCTTGGGGTGGACAGTTGTCACTCAGGCTGCCTGCCCTGGAGTGTCCCACTTGGATGCACCATTTCTGGCAGGTCCTCCTGTGACCCCTGTCCCCACTGCTCCTGGCACCCTGTCTGTACCCTGGACCACAAACTCCAGGCTCAGCCTCACAGCACACACCCAGTGGGTGCAGGGGGGTGTCTGAAGGGGCCAGCACTGCCCGGGCATCACCTGAGCCTCAGGTCAGTCAGGGACGTTACCCGCAAAGGACCTGTTACCCACCTTACCACCTCACCCCAACCCACCATCTGCTGGCACATCCCTTCCTGAAATCTGTCCCTCCCATGGAATGTGGGGTCATCCCAGTTGCTTCTGCCCCTTTCCCAAAACCAGTGCCCACTCCAAGGCGAAAGGGCTCACTCACCCTGCAGCAGGTACTCTTCGAAGAGCATGGCTGTGTCCCCCACCAGCTCCAGTGGCCCCCCTGCAGGTGTCCCCCGGCCTCTGCCTCGCTCGCACCACCCTGTACTTTGCACGGGGCGGCTGCACTCTGCTCTGCACTGCTCTTATCTCCCAGCTGTGCTGAAAGTGGCAGCTCCGGTGGCACAACACGATGTCCCTGTTGGCCCAGAGCTGCTTTGGGCTCCCTGGGCCAGGGGGGCTGGCTCTGCTGTTGGTGCAAGTTCTGACACCCTTCATTTGGAATTCAATGACCTCCTGTGCTGGCCCCAGCCCAGAACATGCCCTCACAGCATCTCTGGGGAAAGGGAACACAAAATGGGAGTATTAACGGGTGCAGAACCCATATAAAGCACAACAAGTTGTGTTTGATGCCACATTTTATTGTGCACGCTCACTCAAAACTCCGGCTTTGAGGCTCAGCCAAGCTTTGTGGAGGATTTTGTGTGTTCCGGTCACCCAGAGAGAAGAAGCACACAGGAAAAGCTGCCTGGCTGGATGCAGCCCCTTTGGAGACATCTCAGTGGTGGATGAGCAGGGAGCAAAGCCAAGCATAGAAATCCCTGTAGTGCCTGGAGCTGGGAACAGCTGTGCTCCAGCACTGACCAAGGTAAACCCAGCTGTATCTTCTCCAGTGGTGCTGAGGTGATGGTTATGAAACCAAATCCTCCCATGGCTGCTGCTTGTGCCGTGAGCTCTGGGACCGGGGCAATGAGGTGCCATGTCCACAGTTGCCTGTGGACGCACTGATGCCACTCCATGCTTCCATCCGCCTGTGCCCTGGGCAGCCCCTGCTGCCCTCTCCAGCCCAGCTATATCCCAGCCAGGACAGTTTATCTCCTGCGCCCGAGGCGGGCCATCAGCTCAGCATTGGCAGCTGCCTTGGCCTGCAGCTCCTTCTCTCTGGCCAGGTCGAGCAGGATTTTCAGTAAGTGAGTGTGGACATCGAGTGACAGGGCCACCTTCCTCCCCTTTTTCCTCGGAGCAGCTCTCTTGGTGGCTGGGCTCATTGGCCAGGGCAGTGCTTGTCTTTCTGACCCCTCTAGCAGTGGCAGGCTGGCTTTGTCCAGGTGAGACCCTTCCCCAGAGCCATCGTCGCCCCTGCTTGTTTTGGGGAGACCTGGCAGCATCCTGTTATCGCTGGTGGCTTCCTGCCTCATCAGCTTCCCTCCATCCATGCCTTGGAGGCCCGGCGGGAGCCGCTCACGGCTCGGTGCCTTCCAGGCTTTCGTTGGTGCCCCGAGGACCACCAGGAAGGTGAGCAGCATCCTGCCTCGTGGCGTGGAAGGGAGTGCCTGCGGGGAGCACGTGGTTGGTGCTGAGCATCACCCCCATCACCCTGCCATGGCCCCACAGCCCCCCAGGCAGGACATGTTCCCACCAGGTGTCACCCACAGAACCCCTCCACTCCCTGCACCAGCTGGTGGGGCTTCACCTTCCTTTCAGGAACCCTTCATTATTCCACCTTGATTTTAACCATCTTGAACAGGGCGGGGAGTTTTGTGGGGGCTGAAGGGGACGCGGGAAGCAAATCACCTGGGTGTCCTTGTCCTTTCACACAGCCCCTGGCCAGATGCTGGCTGTGCCCTCAATTTCACCCGCTTCAGCCCTTTGTCACCCAGGGGAGGAGCCAATCCTGCTCCAGAGGGTGGCTGCTTGGGTACTGTGGCTGCTCCCCAACCCATTCCTGCCCTTTGGCCAGGGAAATGTGACATGCCCCAGGTTTCAGGGCTGGGCGGGCTGTGGGGCTTTCTTCCTCCCACGCCTTCCCTGTCAGATGTCATTCCCCACAGTGTTGTCGGGCTCTCTGGGGCAAAAGCCACCCACCAAGGAGGGACACGAGCCACGTGGCCTAAAATACATGGCATATTGATCGCAGCGGGGTGACAAAGGCACGAGTCTGGCCACATGTGCTGAGTTGTGTCAAGCCTCAGCAACTTTCTCCACCCCATCCCTCACCCTGGTTGCAGGGAGAGCCCCAGGGATTGCAGGGTGCTGTGCTATAGGGTGGGGGCCAGGGTGCTGGGATGTGGGGTGGGGGTCAGAAGCAGGTGCAGGGGCACTGCTGCACAAATCCTACTGTATGGCTGCCTCTCTCCAAAATCAGTCACCCAGCAGGGTTTGTCCAGCTGGAAGGGGAGCAGTGAAACCACCCTCCTGCAACATATCTCTGGGGCGAAACCCTTTGGAAAGTACCAGAGTAGGCAGCCAGAAGCGGTTAACTCACTGGGAAGTGGGGAATGAAAAGCATCCAACCCCCTGCAACCCTTTTCCCAGCTAAAAGCCCTGAAAAGCACTGCTGAGGGCACAGCCTCACCATTTGCAGCAGGTCCTCGTCTCCTCGATGTTCAGGCGGTGCTCCCGGGGTGCAGGGACCACAAGCTGAGGATTTGCTCTGCTCCCTGCCAAGCCCTGGCTCTTATCCTGTCCCAGCTCCACCTCTGACCCGCAGAGGGGGTGACGGTGACAGAGGGGTGGAAATGTTTTTAATACATTTTGCCTAATAGCAGATGAAGTCATCCCGGGATGTGGGTGGGCGTGTGCCCCCTTGCAGCTCCACCAGCTGCATTTGGAGGGGATTCCGGGAACCTGGGACAGCTCAGTTGTAATTGTTTCATGTCTGACTTGCAAGATGTTTTTTCTCCATCTAATTAGGCCTCCCTGCTCCTTGGTAATCACTTAAGGAAGGGAGAGAACACGCATATTGCTGCTGGCCAGTAACCATGGGCAGCCCTCTGGGCATTGTGCCTCACACGGCCCCCAGACATCTCCTGGTACTGGTTTGGCAGTGTGTCTTGACAGACTCCCTGGCCACATGGAGGACATACCTAGAGACATGTCACCTCCCTGCTGTGCCAAACCCAAGCATTGCTTTGGCCACTGGTTTGCAGGACACCAGTGGCTTGCAGCTCACCTTAATGCATTCCAACTGGAACACCACTGGTTTGCAGGCAACCGCACCAGTCCAGCCTGGCCCAGCCCCTCTGCCAGCTGCCCAAGGTGGGTAGCAGCCTGTAGGCACTGCTGTGGCCCTATATACAAGGGTTTTGCTCCAAAGTTCCCCCCTTAGGGACTGTGGGAGCATCCCAAGGCTCTCAGGCTGGGTGAGCACCTGCATGAGATGAGTTGTGGGTGCTCAGCCCTGTGGGCTGGCCAGGGCCAGGAGTCAGGGTACCCAGGGTTCAGACCGCTGGGGGCCTGCCCACCCCTATGGCCGCAGGATGACCCATCCTATGCCACCCTCCCCATGATGGCAGAGAATGGAAATAATGCCAGCTCTGTTCCTCCTCCCAGGGACAGCCAGGAACTCACACCCAGTAGCCAAAATTAGCTGGCAGCACTGATTCACACAGTACATCATGCAGCACCACAGACCCACGTGCCGACACATCAGGGCCTGGACAGGGGGTCATGGCCTGGCTTGCGTCAGCTGGGCACGTGCTGGGCACAGGGATGGAGCACTGGGTTCCCTGGAAGGGGTGAGGAACAGTGGGCAGCTGGAAAGGGCAGCCCAGCTGGGGAGGGCAGGAGGCATGCCTGACTCAAGAGCTGTCTCCAAACTCCACAGAAATCTCCAGCAACGTGCCAAGAAGCGTGACATGTCCCTGTGAGCACAGCTTTAATACACATCCCCCCCGCAGTGGTACACATATACATTCGCTGTATACAGATATACACAGAGAGCAGCGTACGTGTGGGAGCCACAAAGCCCACCCGGCAGCCCCCGGGGCTCTGGGGCGTGAGGGGCATGTCCCTACTCAGCCCTGGGGCTGGGGGGAAGCAGGGGCTGCAACCCCAGCAGCCAACATCACTTTCACAAAGCCTTTGAGAGTAAGCGTGGGCGAGCAGGAACTTCTTCTAACATAGCACCATACTCAGGGTTTCCCTGACAGGCCTGGGGCTGCAGGTGAGACCCCCTGGATTAAAGACAGATGTGCTGCTGGCAGGCGTGTGAGCTGGAGGGTAGCACGAGGAAAGAGCCTCCAGTCTCCCCACAGGTCATTGCCAAACCATCGCAGCCACGAAAGGGGAACTGCGCCCCAGTTGAGGTTAAGGCGAAATTTATTCAGATGGAGCTGATTGGAGGGTGGCGGTGAGGGGTGTTGTGCAGGGAGGCGCTGCCTGGCACAAGGCTGCGGGCAGCTCTTCTGGCAGAGTGAGGGGAGAGAGATGGAGTTTAGGGGTCTGTGGGGGGCAGGAAAGGGTAAAAGGGTGTTATGTGAGGGGAGGGAGCCCAGCTATGCCAAGTCCCAGCTCTGCTTTCAGAGAGAGGGAACAGGGCTAAGAACCATTCTGTTGGCAACAAATAATTTAAAAATCAAACTGAGAACAGCCCAGGAAACCTCCATGTGGGAAACAGGGTTCAGAGCCTTGGCGGGAGGCAGTTTCCCATTTGATATAAATTTCACCTTAATGACAATAAACTGATATGAAATGAAAAACCCATGAGCAGCATAAAGACAGGTTAGAAATAGCACCAGGTTCCTGCTGGGGCTGGTGGGTGCGTGGCCCCTGCCACCATGGGCAGCCCAGCCCCGGCTGGGGCGGCAGCTGGGCCCCACTTCCAGGCAGCCCTGCCTGCCAAGACACCGCCTGCACCTACACCTTTGGCTGCCCTCCCACCTTGCTGCCGGCACTGCCACGGGAATCTGTGGAGAGAAGCAAGGTGCTGTCAGAGCTGAGGTGGGGCACCAGCGCTGTCCCCCAGCTCTGCATCGCTGAGCCCAGGGCACGGGGATGCTGCTGGACCTGCCAGTGCCAGTGGCTGTGCCAAGCTCTGCCTACCTGCCCCTGGGTGCTGCCTGCAGTGCAGCTCACACTCCTCCTTGCTGTCGAAGCGGTTGAGGTTGCCCCGGCAGCCACTGTAGACAAAGGGCCGGCACTCGGTGACTCTTTGGTTGTAGTACCACCGCAGGGTGTAGCGTTGGCAGTCCCCCTCGTCCAGAGGCAGCCTGCAGGGCTCAGCTGCGGGAAAACGCTGCTGGTGAGGGCGGGCAGGGGCTTGCAGCACACCGGCGGTGGAGGCTGCCAGACCCACTTGGCAGAGGAGGGGAAATCCCAGAAGGGGAAGGCAGGGGATAGCTCCCAGATGAGCATGGGAAGTTTGGCTGGAGCCATCTCTGTGCTCTGCCCAGCTGCTGGAATTGAGGGCAGGAGATACCACTCTGGGCAAGCTGTCTCCCAGGGGCAGCTCCCAGCAAGGAGCTGGGAGGGAGGTAGCGTGGGGACATGATGGCCACAGCACCCCTTGGAAGGGTTGTGGAGGGACTCTCCAAAGGCTGCTGCCACTGGGGCTTCCCTGATCTCCTGGGGCCTTTGGGATCCCTCCTGTGGCTCATGACCAGAGCACAGGAAAGCTGCCAGGGCAGCAGGTCCCACCAGCCCAGCACACCACCCATCACTGCTGGTGATGGCTTTGGTGAGGGGGATAGAGCACAAGGTCTGCGTGGTGTGGACAGCACAGTGATAGAGAAGGTGCAACCCACCCAGGTACCAGCGAGAGGGCTGCAAATCCCAAATACGCCCAGACAGATGGCACAGAGACCCACTGCCCAGATGGATGCAAAAACACCACTCCAGCAAAACCTGGGGCAGCTCCATGGTTTCCCCCAGTGGCTTCACCCTCAGTGCCAGGTGAGTGCAGGGAAGCTCACCATCCACTGCAGGCTGCTCCAAGCTGTCCATCTCCAGGACCTCATCGTAGTCCTCCTCCTCTCCATCCTCGCTGTCGTACTCGAGGTCACTATTGTCAAGCATGATCTGCCTGTCCTGCCCTGGGAGACAGCACCATGCATGAGCAGTCCTCACCACACACACGGAGCACAGAGAAAGGGGAACAAGGACTAAAAGCACGGGGATGACACACCCTCCTCCTCCTCAGTGTGTGACAGCTTGAGCACAGGGACTGTGTGAGCGCTGCCAGCAGGGAATGGCTGGGTGGAGAAGGACCCTGTGAAGGGGACACAGGCATCAGGGAAGAGGCAAGGGAGTAGGGGGTGCTTTCCCCTTATTTCCCAAGGGAAAACCACCCCTTCCAGGTGTGGAGCAGTCCAGCACTGCCCCAACCCTGTTGCAGCCTGACAGGGTTCATGGACAGGGATGGTGGACCTGGTCCTCTTTCTGCACCCCAGACCAGGGCTGCCATGGGTGCTTCTAGAGGAGGGACAGGCAGGGGAGGCCCAGAGAGACAGCACCACTTGGAGCCCAGCAGGATAGGGACAGGGGAGGGGCCAGATCTTATAGGTCCTCCAGACTCTCCATCACCTGTTTGGTCATGGTCTCTCTCCTGGCGGACGATTCTTCCTCCTCCCTGGGCAGAGTGGAAGCTGCTCCTGGCCTGAGCCCCCCAGCCTCCTCGGAGAGAAAGCACCCACCTCATCCCAGCCCACCCCTTGCCTCCGTCCCTCCGATCCCACTCCTCCAGCCTACCCTCCCCTCCAGCACTGCTGACCCCTGCAAGAACCCTGCCCCAGTTCTGACACCCAAGCATAGATGGGGTGCAGTTCCTATGATCCCTTCAGTTGGGCAGACCCTGGCAGCACCCAGACCCCACTGGCACCATCCCGAGCCAGCTGCCCCTGGGGATCCGGGTTGCACCATCACTTCTGCCACACACCATCCCTTCTCCCTGTGCAGGGTCCTACACTGATGCTGACCCTGACTGAAGGGTCATGGAGAGTGCCAGCCACCTCCGGCTCCCCAAAACCAGTAGCACACCTGGGTGCCGGGGCCCCTTCGGTGCCACACGCGTGGGGCAGGGGGGTAGGAAGGAAGAGCTGCAACCTGAGTGCTCACGTGAATCCTGGTGCCGTGGGAACTGGCCACCGCAGGCTGTGGGAGAGACAGGGTGGGGGTCAGGGGCAGTGGGTCCAGACCCCCAGCCCCAGGGCAGCAGCGGGGGATGCTCACCACAGTGCTGGCTCATCTCCTGCCTGACAAAGGCACGGATCTCCTCCTCCTGCCGGGCACATGAAGGGGCAAAGGTCGCACAGAGTAATGGGGGATGGTGTAATTAAAGAGGAGGAAAAACCCTTTCCCCAGGGTCCAGAAGAGCCCAGAGATGAGGGCAGCCCCTCCATCCGTGGCAGTGGCATGGATCCAGCACCTCTTCCCAGCCCAGTGACCAGAGTGCCACAAGCCTATGGGTCCTGGCTCCTTACCGTCATGCCTGGCTCCCCTTTCTCCCCACGGAGCCCGTGGCTGCCGGGACTGCCCTGGGGATAGCAGAAAGTAGGTGGGAAGCTGGCCCTGGCTGGAGCTCATCCAGGCAGGGCCAGGCACCCGAGCACTCACCTGCTCTCCTCTCTCGCCGGGGATGCCGGGCACGCCGCGTGCACCCGGCACTGACTGTCCAGGGGGGCCTCTCTCCCCCTGCAAAGAACACATGCTCAGGATCTGGCTGGTGGGTGCTGGAGCCTCTCTGCTCTCCCCAGAACCATGGATGTGCTGCTTTCCCCACCCCTGCACCCCAGGGATGCCAGTGCAGGTGGGGATGGGGATGGGTCCAGCTCAACTCAAGGACAAACAGGGTCCCAGACCCCTCAGACTCCCATCCCCTGGGCAGGGGGACACAAGGGAGGAACCCAAAGCCAGCGAGCTGGGAGAGCAGGACAGAGCTGGGACATGACTCCAGATGCTACCCACCCCTCACTCACTAAGGAGACTGGGCTCTCCCATCCTCACAGCCCCGGAGGGGGACCAGTTACCTGTGGTGAGGACTCACCTTCTGGCCCTGCATGCCCTCGGGACCTCGTGGGCCAACACTCCCTGGGGGCCCGGGAGGGCCAGGAGCACCGTCACTGCCCCGGGGACCAGGGCCACCAATAACACCTGGGGCACCCTGGAGGAGAGCAGAGGGTAAGGCCAGGGGTGTCAGAGCCCCTGACTCCAGAGCAGATGCCATGGACATCCTCTGACCCCACAGCTGGGCATCCCCGAAGAACCAGCACTGGTGCCTTCTTGTAGAGAGCAGGGAGTTGTCATTCATTGTTTAGTGACATAATTTAGAGCAGTGCCGAATGACTCTTCTGGGAGCATCAGGCTCTGATATGCTTCTGACCAAGGCTGTATCCTGGTACAAGCAATGTGGTGCAATGCATCCCATCCCTTTCCAGCCTGCTCACCCGGTCTCCTTTCTCCCCCTGGTCTCCTTTGGCTCCCTGCTGCCCGTCAAATCCCCGGTCACCCTGCAAAGAGGAAGGGACAGGCAGCAGGGGACAGACAGTGGGGGGCAGGCAGCGAGGGAATGAAGTGCCAGTGCAGCTTTTCCCAGCACTGCTCTAACCTACCTTGGGTCCCATGAGCCCTTCCTTCCCAGGAATGCCTGGTGGTCCTGACAGACCCAGCTCTCCCTGGGGGACAGAGCAGACGTCCATCAGCCACCAGCCACGGTTCCTGTTCCACCCCAGTGTCAGTGCAGTGCTTACCGGCTCGCCTTTCCTCCCTGACAGTCCCGAGCGCCCTGGGATCCCTGGCTCTCCCTACAGCAGGCAGGAGAGAGGCAGGGTGGTCAGTCCTTCACCCCTCAATGCTCACCCCAGAGCCACAGGCAGAGGAGGGGACCCCATGACCCTGTCGTGGGGTCAAGGTCTGGCCTCAGCCATCTCCCTGCTCCCGCTGGCTGATGGAGGGGATCCAAAGGGCCACAGCCTTCAGGCAACATCCAGGCTCCTGCAGCACCCTACAGGCACCCACTCACCTTCTCGCCCTTGTCCCCATTGAGGCCACAGGCACCTTTCATGCCCCGGTCGCCCTGCAAGGATGAGGAGGGAAGTCAGAGCCATGCCAAGCCAGCACTCGTCCTGGCCAGGAGAGCACTGGCAGCCAGAGAGGCCAACCCACCTTGAGGCCACGCATGCCCAGGGGTCCCATGTCCCCCTTCTCTCCCCGTGCCCCAGGGATCCCATTGCGGCCAGGCTGACCCTGTGGGAGAGCACACAGCATGACGAGGGTCTGCTCCTGCCCCGCAGTGGCGTGGCAGAGGCACCAAGATGCAACTCCTCACCGGTTCGCCAGGCTCTCCCGGCGCTCCAACCTCTCCCTGGGGAAGGCAAAGGCATCAGTCAGGGCAGGCAAGGGGGATGGTGCCACCAGCATCCCCCAGCTGTGGGGCTGCCCAGCTCCGTACCTTCTGCCCGCTAGGGCCGCGTGCCCCAGGGAAGCCCATGGAGCCCTTCTCTCCTTGTTCACCCCTCATACCCTGCAAGCAGAAACCCAGATCAGCACAGGGCAGGAGGGAGAGCTCCAGCCACCGCATGGCCACAGCACAGCCATGGCCACCTCTGAGGCCAGGTCTGGCAGCTCCCCTTGCACCATGTCCCTGGTGCCTACTAGCACCAGCACATAGGGCACAGGGAAGCCATCATGCCCCGCTTCCTCTGTCCATCGCCCTGTCAACAGCCCTCCATGATCCCCAACCCAGCAGCTCCCAGCCCTGCAAAAGTTCCCCCCAGCCCTGTACCTTCTCTCCAAGCATGCCTTGCTCCCCTTTGTCCCCCTTGTCCCCTTCTGTGCCCTTCAGGCCACGGTCTCCCTGCAAAGGAGCAAACACAGGGAGGGGTCAGGGAATGAGGAGACACTCGGACACACATCAGGGTGGGGAGGACAGACCCTGCTGGGGGCAGGAACATGGGGGTCTGTAGGGCAGCTGAAGGAGAGGGGACATCCTCTGCAAGGGAGGGTCCCTCAGCTGGGAGAAGCTCCTCCAGCTCCTCCCAGAGGGACAGGAAGGATAGGGAGAGGGAGGTTAGGGACAGCTCTTACCGGCTCCCCCTTGCTGCCCCGTGCTCCAGGCGGCCCCTCCACCACCACAGTATCGCCCTGTACACCCAAAGCAGAGAGAGAGGTGGGGGTGAGCAGGGGGGCCAGGGCTGCTGCATGCCTTCCCATTGCCCCCTGCCCCAAGACAAGGACTCACCTTGTCTCCTTTGGGTCCTGGGGCCCCAAGGTCCCCCTGTGAGGAAGGTGAGATGCTGCAAGGATGCACAGCAGGGAGCAGGCAGCACCTCCCAATACCTGGAGGTGCATCATTCTCTCCACCCAGCTCCTCGGCCCACAGAGTCCCTTACCTTGTCCCCACGCTCCCCACGGTTCCCAGGCAATCCCTGTGGGGGACAAGAGAGGGGTGGTCAGGAAGGAGCCCGGATCAGAGTGCAGCTGGGGAAGGCAGGTACTTACTGCTGGCCCACGATCCCCTTCTGGCCCTGGGCGCCCGTCTTCACCCTGCAAGAAGGAAGGGATGTGAGAAGGGGGTTTGGGTTGGGCACCCCAGCATCACCTCACCCCAGGGACCGCTGCAGCTCTGGCTCAGAGTCCTGTCAGGGCTGGCACTGTGAGCCTTCCTGTCCCTGGCTGTGGAGACATGGGGGGACTGTGGCAGTACCTACCCGTGGTCCTGGGTCACCACGTTCACCTCTGGCTCCTGGCAGCCCGGCCCCCGGAGCACCCTGCCAGGGGAAGGCAAGAACTCATCCCCATCCTCACTGCCCACAGCTCCTCCCAGCCCTGCCAGGTACCCCCCACGCCAAGGGACACCCCACAGCCCGCACCACCTCTCTGGGTGCCTGGCGCACAGGAAGCTCCCATGTGCCCCCATCCAGAGTGGGCTCAGCACCCTCAGGGGGAGGTGGCTGCAGGGACACTCCTCAAGAGAAACAGCCTCCCACCTCTCATGCTATAGGGCTGCCCCTGGTCCTACCTTGTCACCCTTCAGGCCAGGGGCCCCTTGTATACCCTAAAAGAAAGGAGAAGGGTGAGCAAGCCACGGGAGGAAGGCAATACCAGACACCCTGCAGAGCATCGCTGAGACTCCCACCGCGGTACCGGACACTGCAGCAATGCCCCGCCCCAGGGGCCAGGGAGATGAGGCTGGGTCCCTGTCTGAGACAGGAGGGAAGCCAGAGCAGAGCCTACACCCCCAGGAATACCATGGCACCATACTCACGGCCGGCCCGGGGGGCCCCACAGGTCCCGGTGGTCCAGCAGTGCCATCCCTGCCTGGAAAGCCGATCAAACCCTGGCAGGGAAAAAGCAGGGAGTGGGCAGGGGCTGTGGCTGGAAGGCAGTGAGGCTTGCAGGGGCCTCACTGACTCTGCATGAGGGTCTGGGGTCACCAGGACCAGTGATGCCACGTTCTGGTTGTAGTCTTTACCCTCTCTCCTGGGGGACCTGGAGGGCCAGGCTGTCCATTGTCCCCTCTGAGGCCTGGCTGTCCTGGTGTCCCAGCAATGCCTGCTAAGCCTGGGGGTCCTGGTAATCCTGGCAAGCCAGTGTCACCCTGAAGCAGGGAAATAAAAGATGAGGCCCACAAAAACAGCTCCTCAGGAGTGTGCTTTTCCCTCGGCCAGCCAAGCTAGAGCATCGCTAGGGCATTAGGGATGTGATCAGAGCCAGGATGACATGGGGACAGGGGTTACCTTCAAACCTGGAGGCCCATCCTGTCCTGGCGGTCCCCGTGCACCAACACCCGGTGATCCCTGTGAGGTGGCAGAGAGCATGTGGCACATCACCTGGCTGGTGGGCACAGGGGTGCCAGGACCACCGTGCCACCCAGAGCATCCTCCAGGGTGGAGGATCCCCCTTGGGGCAGGGGACGCGTACCTTCTCCCCTTTGGCTCCAGAGGATCCCTTGGCTCCCTGTGAAGACACCAAGCCCCCAGGAAGACCTGGACAGTAGGTGGCAGATCCCAGCCTCCACCAGAATCCACTGTCCCCAGTATCCACCCACCACCCCCATATGCCTCCTACTCACATCTTCCCCAGGATCTCCTGGCTCCCCAAACCTTCCTGGCTCCCCCTGGCAGTGGAACACAAGGAAGAAGCAGATGTGTGGGATTATGAACTGGGGGAGCAGCTGCAGCTGGATCCCCACACTGTGGCCAAGCATCCAGGGAGTTAGGGACCCCACAACCCCCAGGGCACCGCTCACCTTCTCGCCTTTGGGGCCTGGCAAGCCTCGGTCACCCTTGGAGCCCTGTTGGGGACAGCAGTGTTAGGGGAGAGGGCAGCTGCAGGGCTGGCTTGCCCCCCAGAAGGCAAGGGTGATGGGAGGGGATGAGGTTAATGGTAGGGAAAGGTTAATGAGGGGAGATAAGGGTAATGGGGGTGACTCACGGGCTCTCCCAGCAGCACGCCCTCCGGCAGTGCCGGCTCGCCCTGCAGGGACACACAGGCGCTCAGATGTGCCCACAGCAGATGCCAGTGCCCAGCAGACCCCTGCCCATCCCAGCCCTCACACCCTGGCTCCTCACCTTCTCTCCCTTGGCTCCGGGGGGGCCAGCGATGGCCTGGGGCACAGAGGAGAGAGTGGGCAGGTGAGCAGGGCTGCATGAGGATGCTCCCCCTCATCGTGCCCAGGAACACTGGACAAGGCAGCTCTGCACTCACCTGCCCTGGGGATCCAGCATCCCCTGGCTCTCCCTTGGGACCAGCAGGCCCCGAAGGTCCTGGTAAGCCCTGGCACAAGCAGCACAGCCCTCAGCCTTAGCTGCAGACAACCCAGGCTGAGCTGCATGGGGGTTCCCCTGGGATGGGGCAGGGGGAGCATCAACATACCATCTTCCCAGGCATTCCTGCCTCACCATCCTTCCCTGGCACACCATCCCTGCCCGGCACACCTGGCTTCCCGCTCTCCCCCTGCAGGCAGTAAGAGTGGGGCTGGGGCGTGGGGGTCCTACAGCCCCCCAGGCAGCCCCAAGCACCCACATTGATGGAAGCCAGATGTGGGGGGCAATACACTCACCACTTGTCCCGGCAGCCCAGGGACACCCGGTGGGCCCTGCAATGGATACATGAGCAGAAATCAAGCAGCATCCCAGGCACCAGGAACAGCCAAAGGATGGGTTTGGGGCATTGCAAATACCTACCCCTGGGCCAGGGGGGCCAAGGGGTCCTGGCAGGCCCATGTTGCCTTGGGGGCCAGGCAAGCCCTGCAATGGAAACAGCCGCATCACTTGAGGGGATGGCACAGCCAGGACCTTGGCTGCCCCGTGGGAAGGTGTGTTGGGGTGTGACTGGCTGATTTTGGGGAGGTTGGATGGTTTTGGGGGGCCAGGTGGGTGCTGGCAGGGAGGGTATGAGTACTCACACGGATGCCAGAGCCAGGTTCCCCCGGATCACCCTGTGAAGAACACGCTGCATCAGCCCCACCACCCCAACCCACCAGCTCCTGTGGTCACAGCCATATCTGCATGCCTGGATCCAGGAGAGGGCCTAGCCCAAATGTCCCTCCCTCCAGCCCAAAACTTCCCCAAATGTGGCCCTCCCTCCAGTCCCCAAATCTGGCAGGGCACCATTTTCCCTCTGCCAGGCTGGACATGGAAATGCCGATGCAGATGCCAGTGCTGCTGCCTTACCTTGGCACCAGCTGGGCCCGGGGGCCCTGGAGGGCCAGTGCTGCCCTGCAGGGGACAAGGGGACATTACTGGGGTGGTGCTTGCTGGTGGCACAGGACAGGGAGGGGGCAGCAGGGCCACTCAGTCCCTGCACTGCCATCCCAGCTCTGCTTCCTGGGGGAATGTCCACCGTGGCTGACATAGCCCTGGCATGACAGTCCCCTGCACGTGGTGCAAGGTGGCTCCTTACCGGAGGTCCTGGGGATCCTGGGTCTCCCTGATTGCCCTGAAGGGAGGAAGAAATGGGATCACTACAGAAATGGGTTTTCCCCAGTGGGAGCAGGGGGTGTCCCCAGGGAGAGCAGACCCAAACAGTGCCAGCGGCTCTTGTAAGCACCAAGTAAGACAAGCCTGACAGGTCCTGCTAAGCTGCAGGGGGCCAAGGACCCAGCCCCGCAGCAGGGTGACCCCCATGGTTTCAAACACCAAGCACTCATGGCCAGGAGCCCCAGCTGAGTGCTGAGGTGGTGGGGCACAGGGACATGGGGGACACACAGACACCTACCGGGCGTCCCAGCACACCAGGGAAGCCTGGCAAGCCCTGCAAAGAACCACATCAGAGTCAGTGGACAAGCGGAAACCCACCACCTCCATACAGCCCTGCCTGCCCCCCAGGGATGCTCCCCATTCCCAGTGTGTGGTACCCAGCCAGGAGAGGCCCTCTAAAGCTCTGCAGGCCCTGCATGTGGTGGGGAGAAGGAGGTGAATGAGGTGTCAATGTTCCTGCTGGTCCTGTTGGTAGCTCGTGTGAGAAGACCACAGGACCTTCCCCAGTCCCAGCCTGCATCCCTCCACCATGTCCCCACTCACCGGCTTCCCCTCAGGCCCTGCCAGCCCTCTCTCACCCGGGAGACCCTGGAGCACAAGATGGAGACAGGGAAGGGGTCAGTGCCAGGCAGGGGCCAGGCTCAGTGCCAGGCAGGGGAACAGTGCAGTACTCACCGGGGCACCGTCCCTGCCTTTCTCGCCAGGCTCCCCTCGGTCACCCCGTGAGCCACCTTCACCCTACAGTGGGGACAGGCACAGGGTCAAAGGATAGGCAGGGACCTTCCCATGCCCTCCCAGGGCCTGCTGACACCCAAAGAAGGGTGTGCCTGGCAGTGCCCCCACCCAGGGCTTTGCTCCCTTTTGACATTGGAGACTTAAACCCTCAGACCTTATCTCCTTTGGGTCCCCGCTCACCCTCGGTTCCTGGTTCACCCTGTGATGGGAAGAAGACAGATGCCATCAGCCCTTGCTGCCCCTCTGCCCTACCACCATCCTCGGTCCCAGTTCATGATGTTGGCCCAGCTCGGCTGCCTCGGCTGCCGTTCTCCTTTCAGACCAGCCACGCACCTTCGCTCCCTTTTGTCCGATGGGGCCGCGTTCGCCTGGGAGGCCCATCAGGCTGCCCTCCACCACGTCCGCCTGTGGGCAGGGCACAGTCAGGGCCAGCACCCAGGGGAACTCGGGAAGGTCCCCTCAGGGGCAAAGCCCTCCCCAAGCCTCTGTGCCAAGGGACTGGGTGTGGCCATCCATCCCCAGAGGGGCAGGCTGGCACCTTGACAACGGTCCCCAGCAGCAGCCATCACCTACCTTGGGCCCTGGGGGCCCTGGGGGTCCAGGCAAGCCATCCCTTCCCTGGGAAGGGTAGAGAAATAGGTTGAGTGTCAAAGGGCATGGGAGAGCAGAGCCACCTTGGTATGGCCACTCCTGGCCTCCACAAGGCATCCACCTGCCCCACAGAGAGCCCTGCATCCCCTCAAGAGGGGCACGGCACAAGAGGGGATGGAGGGCACCATGTCCCCATCCCAGCTCACCTGCTCACCTCGGTCGCCCTTCTCGCCCCGGTCGCCCTGTGAAAGCACCACGGTGGCTGTCATGGAGCTGTCCCCAAGCCCCTAGACCGGCTCCCCCAGACTTCACCTTGCACCTCCACACACACTCACCTTCTCACCGGACCGCCCGGACTCCCCCAGCTCCCCAGCCCGGCCCGGCACCCCAGGAATGCCTGGCTTGCCAGGCTCCCCTGGCTGCCCGGGCGGGCCCTCGGGACCCCGTTCACCCACGGCCCGGCCCATGGGGCCCTGCGGGCCAGGGGTACCGGGGTCCCCCTTTTCACCTTTGGGTCCTCGCTCGCCAGGGAAGCCTAAGGAGCCCTGCAAAACATAAGCTGTGCTGCCAGAGCCAGCCCTGAGGCGGGGCTGTGAGCCTTCCCCGAGCACCCCAGGGCTGAGCTGGCTGCATGACCCCCCAGCCAGCCCAGAAAGCGGGAGTGGGGCAGAGTGCTGTGGCTTGGCATTGAGCCTGGCTCTGCTCACCTCTCGGCCTGGGGGCCCCCTTTCTCCTGGATCCCCCTGACTGCCCTTCTGGCCCCGCAGCCGCTCAGACACTGGCAGAAACGAATCTGAGCTCCCGTCATAGGCATCTGTGAGCTCCTTCAGGGATGAAACCTGGGAGGGAGGAGAGAGCCACTGGTCAGGGCGTAAGTGGAACCCAGCTGTGGCAGCACCCCACAGTCCTGCTAACCCACCCTAAATTGCTTGGATCTCCCACCACTGCCCATGCTCTCTTCCTGCTGCCATGTGGCAGGAAAAAGCCCCAGCCTGACAGTCAGGAAATAGATACCTTGATGCCAAGCGCTTCCAGGCTACGTTCAATGTTCTGCAATAGAAAGACATTAAAAACGAAGCAGGTGTTAGTCTGTTCCCACCATGGGGGCTGTGGACAGTTCTCTGTCCCCCAGGGCTGATGCTGCTGTCCCAGCACAGCAGGTCAGGGTAGGGACTCACCACTGTAGTCCCAGGGTCTCCGCGTGCTCCAGGGCTGCCAGGTCGCCCCTAGGTTTACAGGAAAAGAGGGAGTGAGAAGATGTACAGAGGTGCAGCCAGAGGGGTGAGCACTGCTCACCCTTAGTAAGTTTCAGAGTTAACACTTTGGTGCTGCCTGGGCAGGGGCTGTGGTTGTAATTGGGGTGCTCGCAGCTTGCCAGGCTCAATGCTGGGTACTCACCGGCTCCCCTCGCAGTCCAGGCTCCCCTGGGTCCCCCTGAAACACAGCAAAGGGGTCAAGGGGAGCAGTCAGGCTGCCCAGCACCAACTGCAGCACCAGAGTCCAGCCCTGTCATCTTGGGGACTGGGGGGATTTATTCCCTCCAGGGAATAAACCTGCCAGGGATTTATTCCCTCTGGCATGTGGTCCCCCCCAGACCTTGGGGGGCTGGGGGGCAGGAGCACACTTACCTTTGGTCCAGCCACCCCACGGAGGCCTGGGGAGCCCTGGAAGAGATGGAAGTGACACAATAGCATCCGGCAGCCATAGACACAGGGCAGTGCCCTGAGGGAGCCATGGATGGGGGTCCTGCCTGCCTCAGAGCAGTCTGGACTCCAGGGACTGGTGCTGAGAGGCACCGTGGGGTCAAGAACAACACACCTGGCCTGGGGGGCCGACCAGCCCTGGGACACCGGGAAGGCCAGGGGGGCCGAGGGGGCCTGGCACACCTCTGTCCCCCTGCTCACCCTTGGCACCGCTGCGGCCCTGCCAAGAGAGCAGTATCACCCCCAGAACCTGGACCCAGGTCTGTCCCTGATGGGGGTACATACCCAGCATCCCCCATCACCACACTGCTCTTTGGGAGTACTCACCTCTCTGCCAGGTAGTCCTGTATCCCCTTTGTCTCCCTAACCAGGAGAGAAAGGAGTTTGGAGGGATGTTGCCCCATCCCATGCCTCAAAATGGTGCTCCTGGTCCGAGCAGGGAGCAGCCACCGGGCTTGTGGGGATCACATGGGGACCATGCAGGGACCACACAGGAACCACCTGTGGATCATCTCCTTACCTTTCTCCCATCCTCTCCTGGCGTCCCATCTTCTCCCTGGGGACAAAGGCTGCCTGTCAGCGCCCCACTCAACCGTCTCAGCAAGGGTACAAACCGGGGGATGGCTCAGAGCATGGGGGTTCTTTGCCACTCCTCCCCTTGCCTTATGTTGTACTGGGATCACTAGCCCTCAGCATCCTGGGAGAGCCCCAAAGTCAAGCCCTGCTTCCCTTACTCACATTCTTGCCGTTCAGGCCAGGTTTGCCATCCTCACCAGGTTTGCCCTGAGAGGAAAAAAAAGGCAGTGAGGGATCCCCCCAGGTTCTCCACCAGCCAGGGGCACCAGCAGCCAGGGGTGCCTGGGCCCCACTGGAGCCTCAAGGTGCAGGGAAGGGGGAGCTGGGCACAGGGCGAGCCCTGCCTGGTGGATCCAGCTGGGAACCACAGAGGGCATGGGACAGGATGTGTGCCCAGGGTGGCTGGTACTTACAGGGACACCGGGTGGTCCCAGGGGACCCACAGGGCCAGGTGGTCCCTGCTCCCCACGCAGCCCGGGCAGCCCCTGTAGGGAAAGGAGATGGTGGGAGCACAAGGCAGCAGGGCACCCATCTGCCACAGCCCTGGGAGCAGGGAGTGTGACTGGCAATGGCACTCTGCTGGGGACAGGGAGAGTCCTGCTGCACTGCCCTGGACCAAGAAGCATGGGACAGGACATTGGTCCCTTGCAAGTCTGATGGCCCCAGCAGGAACACAACTTAAAGCCGCCCTCTCCAGAGGTACTTACATCCCGGCCAGGATCTCCCTGCTTTCCTGGGTCCCCCTGCAGACAAGGAGGAGGTGAGGACAGGGACATTCCCATCCTGCTAAAGGGGTCCCCTCCAGAGCATCCCCAGCCTGGAGCAGAGGGTGTCCAGGGAGACAGCTCCTCCCACCCCATCATCCCTCCATCCCACAGCTCCCACTCATGGTACTCAGGGACAGACATTTCCCCCACCTTGGACCACACTCACCCTCAGCCCAGTAGGCCCTGGGGGCCCAGGTTTGCCTTCCAGCCCGTTGCGGCCATCCAGCCCCGGTGGGCCACGGTCCCCCTGTAAGAGAGCAGGGCAGGACGTTTGGAGCTTTGGGGTAGGATGGGGGTGCTGCGGGGCAGCCCTCAGCCCCCAGTCTCCTCACCTTCTCTCCTGGCAGGCCTCGGTCCCCAGGATCACCCTATGGGGTGGGAAGAGAAATGAGCATCATCTCCCATTAACAGAAGCTGCACAGGGCATGGGTCCCCTGTTCAAACCCCCATGGGAAAAAGGGGACACTTACCCGTGTGCCAGGGGGGCCACGGGGGCCCTCCACACCCTACAAGAGAGATATGCTCAGCAGTGGGGCATGGGGGGAAAGGAGGGGATCCTGCACACCAGGACCCCCTGCAGAACATCACCCATTGTGCTGTCCCAGTGCCTCCCATGCCAGGGACCCAGCACCTACCCTCTCTCCAGGCACTCCAGGGGAGCCGGCATCGCCCCGGGTGCCCTTCACGCCATCCTCACCAGGGTCCCCAGGGTCCCCCTGCCAGAGAAGGGCACAGCGGTCAGAGGGCACTGCGCTGTGCCAAGCCTGTGCCAGAGTACACAGTGCTGGTGCTGTGTGGTTTAGGGGTGGGGTGATAGGAAAGGTCTCAAAGTAAGAGGCACAGGCTGAAAAAGAGGTGACTGGGCTTGATGCAGCTCCCACTGGGGGAGTGGGAGCCAGAGTGTGGTTGCAGAAGGAAGGCACCGAGCAGCACTGCTGAGCCAGGAGCCAGCTCAGCCACAGCTGGGGACCACAATGCCACCCAGCACAGCCTGTGGCCAAAACTGTCCTGAGCCTAAGCTGGGCTGTAAAAGCAGAACGCCCAGAGCGCTGGGTGCTGCTGCGGGGCCCCTGTGGGACTGGGGAGCCAGAAGCACCCCAGGAGCCTCCTCCCAGCTCCGGGCAGGAGTGTCAGCCCATGTGCCCCCAGATCCCATGTGCCTCTCAGTCATGGTGCACATCAGCTGCACGTGGCAGAGGCTGTTTTGGGCAGGAAGGGCTTGATGAACAATGATCCCAGTGGCCAGGCAGAGCCCAGAGGACAGCAGAGGGTAGCCTACCACAGCATGCCAGGGACTCACTCATTACCTTCTCACCCTTTTCCCCCACTCCTCCAAGCCCAACATCGACCTGTGGGGCAGAGAGGAGCTGTTGGAGCACATGGGGCTGGACACCAGCCCGTGGGCAGGGAGAAGAGGGAGGCAGAACTTACAGTTCGTCCTGGGGGTCCAGGAGGCCCCTGAAAGAAGGGCAGGGGAAGCAGGTTAAGGGGAGTTGGTGCACCCTGGGGGAGGGCACAGCTGGCTCCGGGGTCGGGGGGCCACACATGGCCCTGCATCACTCACCGGGTCCCCACGGTCACCCTTGCTCCCTGGAGCTCCAGGGCTGCCCTGCAGGAAAGAGAGATGGAGTCAGAGGGGGAGGGAATGGGGGATCCGTGAGGTGTGGGTCCTGTGGGGTGGGAGTAAGGGTGGGTGGGTGCAGGGCAATGAGGTGTGAGGGGTGGTGGGTGTCTATGGAGCAGTGGGTACATACAAGGGGGTACTCACATTCCTGCCTTCAGGTCCTGGGTCCCCCAAGTCACCCTTCTCCCCAGGGGGGCCACGGTAGCCGGGCAGGCCCTGGGTGGAGGGCAAAGGGAAGATGTACATTAGCAGGAGCCACCCAGAGGCCATGGGTCTCGCTCCTGCCCCAGGGTGCCCAGCAGCCCTCCACTTACCCGGGGACCCCTGTCTCCAGGTTTGCCAGGCAGACCCGCTTCACCCTGTGGGGAAAGAGGGGATGAGTGGGGGGCAGTAGGGAGAGGGGCAGTGGGAAGAGGGGCGGTGGTCCTGGGGACCCTCACTTACCGGGGTGCCTTCATCACCTTTCTCTCCTCGCTCTCCCTGCAGCACAAGTCAGTGGGCACCGGCCAGGGGAGAAAAGCATAAGTCACCAGCATCCCTCTGCTCCCTGCCAGCCCCCCTCTCCTTGGGGCCACAGTGCCCCATGGCCCCTTGTCCCACACTACCTCCTTGCCTCGCATCCCGATCTGCCCTGGGGCGCCTGCACGGCCCGGCTCCCCCTTCTCCCCTGGCTCTCCTGGGTCACCCTAGGAAAGGAATGGGCCACAGTCAGGGCAGCGTGGGGGACAGCACAGGGGCTGTTGGGGAGAGAAGGGGCACAGCCTGCAGGGACAGCCTCTCCAGAGCCAGACAGACAGACAGATGGATAGACAGATGGATGGAAGGGCATTGACATTACCTTTGGGCCACTCCTGCCTGTGAGGCCAACGATACCCTGGTTGTTGGAGAGGAAGAGCGTGTGTCACTGGGAACCTGGGTGACCCCTTGACAGGGGAGGGACCAGGCCCATAAGCTGGTGCCCCCAGGGTGCCCCCAGACTCACCCGATCGCCCTGCTCGCCTTTGGGGCCAGGTGGCCCTGGGGTGCTCAGGCCAGGGGGACCCTAGACATGAAAGGATGCAGTATGGAGCAATGCCACAGGCACTGTGAGTCAGGGGAGGGCTGTGCCATGTACCCTGTGCTTCCCATCCTCAAGGCAGTACTCACACGAGCACCTTTATCTCCTGTGTCACCCTTGGGTCCAGGAGGTCCTTCTGGTCCTGGGAAACCTCTGTCACCCTGGAGCAGACAAAATCAGAACCCCAAACCACCCATTTTTTTCCCCGCTGTGGACCACGAGGCCTGGCACCAGATGAGCCCAACTGTGCAGCTCATTGTCCAACTGTGCACTCCCTCTCCCCAGCCCAGGGCCATGCCCAGAGGGTGGAGGGCACAGCTGGGCCAGGGTTACCTTCTCTCCTCCAACACCTGCCACGCTGGGAGCCTGGGGGGGAAGCAGAGGAGACCATGCTAGGCACTGCCCATGGCTCCCTGTCCTGGGGCTGGGGCAGGCAGAGGTGGACTCGCTGGGCAGCATCACTTACTGGCTTGCCGGGTGGTCCTGGATCACCCTGCGGAGACACAGGTGTCACTGCCAGTCCCTTCCCCAACAGACCCCTGCCACCCCACTGGGACCCCACTTTGCCCTCACCTTCTCCCCCCGGGGGCCAGACGGTCCTGGAGCTCCCTGTGGCAAGATTAGAGACCTCAGGGGGCTGGCAGTGCCTGGGAACACACAACCAGGGCATGGCAGCTCCCAGTTCCACAGCACCACATCCGCTACCCTAACTCACCTCTCTGCCCGATGGCCCTGGGCGCCCTGGGGCTCCTGTCTCACCCTGCAGGAGAGGAGGGAGAAGAGGGTGTCCCGGGCATCCTGCCACCCCCTGCCAGGATGGCTGCTCCAGGGCAGAGTAGGAGTCACTCCACCGTGCCACAGCTGCCCCAGCACACCTACCTTCTCGCCCTCAGGGCCTGGCACACCACGGTCTCCCTGCAGAGCAAAGCAGAGGAGGGTTTCAGGGAACCTTCCTCCCTCTACATCACACTGCCCCCACCCCACACACTGCTCCAGAGCTCTTCACGATCCAGCCCTGAATCCCATCCAAGCCCACTGGGTTGTGACAGCAATCCCCAGGCACAGCCACCACCAGCTCTCAGGGAGACCAGGACCTGCCAATGCTGGTCTGCTCTGGCACCATCTCACCTTCTCGCCCATCTCTCCCAGCTCTCCTGGTGCCCCACGGTCTCCCTGGTGTAGGAGAAACAGGGTCAGGGGCAGCGGGACCTTTGGGGGACATCCTGAGTCCTGGCACAGAACCCAGAACCCTTTTCTCCCTGCCAAAGGCATGGCAAGAGTGTCCCTTCGGTCCCTGCACCACTCACCTTCCTGCCCTGCTCCCCCGGTGGACCCCGAGGACCCTGCAAAGGAGGATGGAGATGTTGTCACCTATGGTGTGACAAGGCAAATGCCCAGGCTGTCCAAAGCAGGAGCCCTCCAGTGTGCCCAAGGGGCATGGCTCTTGGCATGGCCAGCTCCTGCCTGCCTTACCTCCTCTCAGGAAACTCACCCTGTCCCCTGGATCCCCAGGGCGGCCAGGTGACCCTGGGAAACCTTCTGTGCCATCACCCTAGGGATTAGGAAAGGTGATAGCCATGCTCATGACATGGGGATGCCCGTTAGATGGGAATCCCCACTGGAGAGTGGTGTGAGGTCCAGCCCCAGTGGGGAGCATCCCTGCCACCTTCTTACCTTCTCTCCCTTCAGGCCAGGGGGCCCAGCAGGTCCCCGAGGCCCGGGGTCCCCAGGCAGGCCCTGCAAGAGAGAACATCTCAGGCCCTGGGGATGCAACTCAGCCCTGGGCACATACCGCCACTGAAGCTCTGATTCCCTCTGCCAACCCTGTTGGCCTAGGGGCTGGACTCACTGGGGGTCCAGGCTCCCCTCGAGGTGCTGCCCCATCCACGAGTCCAGGGGGGCCCTGCAGAGACAAGGGTCAGCTCCTGTGTGGTTGCCCCGAGGGCTCAGTCCTCCCCAGCACTCTAAGGGGCTACAGTGCCCTTGGACACTCAAGGAACCTCCTTCCAGGAGGGCAGAGGAGCCAGAGAAAGGCAGAGCCACTTACCCTTTCCCCTCGGTCACCCTTTTCTCCCTGCAAGGGCAAAAAAAGCAAATAAGGGCAGTTCTGGGTTGTTCCCATGCCCTCCTTGAATAGAAGAGGAACATGCTGGGTAGAGCCCACCATCAGTGGCATTAGGGTATGTGCATGCCATGTGCGCCTCCCCACACTGCCCAGTGCCAGCAGCAGCTCAGGCATGTGCCTGTGTGTGCAGGCACAGCTGGTGGGGGCACAGCCCATGAGCAGGGCCAGCAGGAGTCCGCGGGGGAGCAGCTCCAAGCTGCTGGCTGTTCCCGCATCCATCTGCCCACACATCCCCCCAGCCATCTGCATGCAGCACCAGGGGGATGTACCTTCACAAACTCTCCAGGAGGTCCTGGTAGCCCCATGGGTCCGAGTGGACCGGGGGGGCCTGGATCACCAAGGGGCCCCCGTGGGCCGGGGATCCCAGGAGAGCCGGGGCTGCCCTGGAGGACAGAGGTGCTCCATCAGCTGAGGCTGTGCCATGGGCTGGGGGTGCTCGCAGAGACCCTTCACATCCCTATTCCCACACCTACCGGCACACCTGGCTCCCCCTTCTGGCCTGGCAGCCCCTGTTTTCCATCCGTGATCACCCTGGGCTCTCCCTGCACGAGGAGGGGGAGGAAAAATCAGTGACTCCATGTGCCCTGTTGTAGCCACAGTGCCACAAGGCCAGGAGTCTGGCAGGGAGGTGGGGAGACCCTGGGGCCAGGAGACGCCAGGCGCCAAGATGTGCCCACCAGGGTCCCCAATGCTCCCCAGGGACCCCTGTGGGGCAGCCCCATGTCCATCACCTACCGGTTCACCTTTCTCCCCTTTTGGGCCAGTAAGTCCCATGGGCCCCCGTGTCCCCTGGGAAGGAAAGATGAGAATGAGAGGGGGTGATGGGTGTGAGAAGGGCTGGGGAGGGCCGGGGCCATACTCACAGGATCCCCTCGAGGACCAGGGATGCCCTGGATGCCCTGGAAAACAACAGCTCAGGAGGTGAGGTCCCTGCCAGCCAGGGGAGTAAGGATGGGATGAGATGGAGTGGAATGGGGTGGGATGGCATGGCATGGGAGCTCCAGCCAAAGGAAGGACAGACAGTACACTTTGCCTGGGATATACACGCAGGAGACAGCAGTACCCTGCCAGCTGCTGAGACTCCCCTAGCACAGGGAACAGGGAGGCAGAGGCTGGCTCAGGGGCAGGCAGGGCGATGGGAAGAGCCCATTGTGCAGCAGCAAACCCAAGGGACACCCTTACTCACTGGCTGCCCAGGTGATCCAGGATTCCCAGGGCGTCCTGGGCTTCCTGGTGTCCCATCAGCTCCAGGGAATCCCTGCAGGACAGAGGAGCATCATGCCAGCATATGGTATACCCCAGGACTGCCAGACTCCTTCAGTGCCCCAGGCAGTGCTGGTCCCAGCACTGGGAGCCCAGGGCAGCCCCAAGGCAGAGCTGGGTTCCAGGGTGCCTTTCCCCTGTGTACTGAGCTGGGGTGTGAGGGAGCAGTGTGGGGCTGGACTGGGATTCTTCAGCGGGATTCCCCTTCCAGCATAGGTGTGGAGGAGAATGAAGGGACAAGGGGCAGTGAGAGGGCCCAAGGAGCCATGTCACTGTGTCCAGGGATCCTGGGGTGCCTGGGTGAAGGGCTGGAGGTACTCACCCTGTCCCCCTTCTTGCCCAGACGCTCAGCACTCTCTCCTGGTGGGCCCTGTGGCCCTGGGGGTCCTGGAGGGCCAGGAAGGCCATGGCGACCCTGGAGACACAGCAGAGGACAGGCTGGATGGCAGGTGGTGGTCAAGAGCTGTTCCCTGTCTACCCCTGTAGCAAGGGCTGGACATGTCCTTGCCCCACACCCACCCACCAGCAGGACAAAGGGACAAGGGAACATGAGGACAGGGGGACCATATCACTGCCCTCTCATGCCCCCTCCATCAGGATATTACCGGCTGACCAGGGGGACCCGGTGGTCCCGTACGTCCTTGCAGTCCCTGCAGAGACAAAGCCAGTGGTGAGCATCCCCTGTGAGCTGGTGTTAGCATGGTTTGGGGGATGCAGACCACCCAGAGCCATCAGATGGTGGCGGGGGGTCACCAAAGCACTCACTGCCTCACCGCGGTCTCCCTTCTCGCCCTGCAAGGGGACAGAGGGAAGGGGTTAGGGGTTGGCACTCTTGTACTTGACTCCCCACTGGGCTTCTGCCATCGGCAACTGGGGGTCCCTGACCCATGCTGAGCACCTGTGGCACGCCACTGCATGGCACAGAATGGGGAGACTCACCTTGGGGCACTGCACAGTGCAGGGCTTCGGCTTTGGCTCTGGCTGGCAAGAAAAGACAAGCCTGTGAGAACCCAGGGATAGGAGAACCCCCTGGTTTACTGGGGCTGCTCCCCCTCTACACCCCCCGAGGTACTCTGGCCCTTACCCTGGTGGAGATGATGGTGCAGAGGTCATCGGTGAGCTCTCCCTCCAGCTCTGCCAGGCCATTGCCATGGTAGATGTACCGTGGGTCCTCACTGGTGACCATGCGCTGGAGCTGCTCCCGGTCTGCCCCCTCCAGGCCCACTGCCAGTACCTGGACCCCTGAGCCGAAAGCACCCTCAGCACCCCACGGAACTCCCTGCACACCCTGGTGAGACCCCATTCATCCTCACCCCCAGCCTTGACATCCCTGGCTGCAGCGATGGCATCATCCCTGGAGGGGCTGTCAGCCAGAACCACCAGCACTGCTGGCACCCCAGGACGGCGGCCTGCACCAGGACTCAGCAGGTAGGTCCTGGCAAAGGTGATGGCTGCCCCTAGAGAGGGAGAAGGAAGAAGGGACAGTCAGCAGGATCCCAGAAACCACAGCCCCAGCTCCTAGTGCCGCCCCTCACCGATGGCGTTGCCGCTGGGCTCTTCGTAGCGCATGGTGCGGATCTGTTCCAGCACGGTGGGCAGGTCACTGGAGCGGTTGAGGAGCAGCCAGGGCAGGCTGCGGTAGCTGTACGTGGCCAGGGCCACCTGCGAGGGCGCAGGGGGGCAGTGGGTACCACAGCCCACCCACGCCCCCCGTGCCCCCAGCGCTGTGGCAGCAGCCTACCTGTGTGCCGTCGGGGCCCAGGCGCCCCAGGGCGGACACAGTGTTGGAGAGGAGGGTGCGGACAGCGTCGGCAGCAGAGGAGCTGTCGCGGGTGCCGTGGACCAGGAAGACCACGTCACCGAGGGCATCCCTGCAGACTGCAGGCAGGGAAGGGGTGAAGCCACCGCCAGAGTGGAGACAAGCCCAACCCACCCCTGCAGCGACCTCACAGTACCTGTGCGCTCGCTGACGGATGTCTCGGCACCTGGTGCGCTCCCCAGGAGCGGGCGGAGGGTGAAGGTGTAGCGCTGGCCCAGGCGCAGCCCAGAGACCTGCTGGGAGCTGGCAGTGCTGGGCAGCGTCCGCCCCCTCTCCCCACCAGCTGCCACCCAGGGGACAGTCAGAGGGATCAGCAAGCCCCTGCGGGGATGTTGCCCGCCGTCCCGGGGCCACCCACTCATCTCACCTGCAGGAGGGCTCCAGGAGAGGGCGTAGCCGGAGGCACCAGGGACTGGGGTCCAGGTGAGTGTCACCGAATCTCTCCGCACCTCTGTCACCCGCAGGGTGGTGGTGTGGCCTGGGGCAGCTACCAAGGAGGAGGAAAGGGTGTCCCAGCTTCGTGGTGCAGCCCCCAACCCGCTCCCAGCTCCCTCCCTAGCCCAGTGCTGGAACAGTCCAGTCCCTGGGTGCCCCTCTAGGCTCAAGCCATGTGTCAGGGGGATGCTGCCTTGGCCCCAGGCAGTCCCTCACCGGTGATGGCAGTGATGGTGGCTGGCTCGCTCTCCCGGCTGCCAGCCAGGCTGGTGATGCTGATGTGGTAGCGCCGGCCCGGCTCCAGCCCCGACAGGTCATAGGTGCTGGAGGTGGCTGGGAGCTGCTGGCTGCGCTGAGGCCCACCTGGCAGGGGCAGAGAGGGGTAAGGGGGTGCAGGTGAGGGTTCACAGGGATGAAGGAGTGCTGGCTAGCTGTGCTCACCTTCAGTCAGGCGCCAGAGCAGGCGGTACCCGGTGCTGCCAGCCACTGGCAGCCAGGTCAGGCGCAGGCGATGCTCCGAGGCCTCTGTCACCTGGAAGCTGCTGACGGGGCGCAGGGAGACTGCCTCCGCTGCAGGACAGAGGAGCAAGCATTAGGAGCAGGAGTGCCCAGTGCCACCCTGGCGTGATGCCCCCTGCCCCAGCACTCACGGGTGGTGACGACAATGGAGACGGGGTTGCCCTCCCGGTTGCCAATGAGTGCCGTCACCTTCACAGTGTAGGAGACGCCTCCCTCCAGGTTGGGGATGTCAAAGGAATTGGTGTGGCCAGAAACTTGCCGGCTATTCTCCGAACCCCCTGCCAAGGACTGTGGCATCAGGCCCCCCACCCTGCTGCCCTCACAGCCCGCCCCCATCCCCATCCCACAGTACCGTCCCTGCGGCTCCACACCACGCGGTAGGCAGTGGCTCCCGGCACACCGACCCAGGTGACACGGGCAACGTTGCTCCTGGATGCCTGCACCTCCAGCTGGGTCACCTTCCCCACCTGCTCGGACACTGTGACACCAAGAGGGCCATTGTCACCCAGGTTCCCAGCAAATGGTACCAGACAGCACTGTCAGGCAGGGGTCACCTCACCTATCCGTCCTGTGGCAGTGACAGGGCTGCCCTCACGGCCATCCACAATGGCTGAGACACTGACGGTGTAGACGATGTTGGCGTGCAGCCCCTCGATGGTGAAGGTGGTGGGGTCGGCAGGGAGGAAGCGGGATTTCTTCAGACCTAAGACAGGTGGCTGGGATAGGAAGGGCTCCAGCACTGCCACCACAGCATCTCATGGTCCATACACTCACCGTCACTGCCTTGCCACGTCAGCAGGTAGCCCCCGGCGCCTGGCAGCCCTCGCCAGGTGACCCGCAGCTGGCTGGGACCGGCCTCTATCACCCGCAGCTCCGAAATGCTGCCCACCTCTGGATACTCTGCAGCACCACACAGCACCACAGCGTCACCTTGGGGAGTCCAAAGGGACCCCACAGCCACGCTGCTACCCCAAGGGCTTGCAGGGGGATAGAGGACAGATGCATGCCAGAGTGGGAACATGCAGTACCAGGACTCCTGGCACCAAACCCTGATGTGGACTTACTGAGGCGGACGGTGAGCGTGGCAGCATTGCCCTCCCGATTGCCTGCCAGCGCCGAGACACGCACCAGGTAGGTGATGCCCTCCCGGAGGTCACCAAGCTCCAGCCCCGTCTGGCTGCCTGGAATGCGCCTCGTCCTCTCCGTGCCATCTGCCAGGAGCAGGGCAGTGCAGTCGCTCGGTGTCAGCTGGTCAGGATCCCCCAGGTGCCACCCTGCCCACAGACTCACCCTGGTTGTTGCGCACCACCACTTTGTACTCAGTGGCACCGGGGACACCGGTCCAGCTCACCCGTACCCGCCTGCCCGATTCCTCAACAAGCCGCAGGTCTGACACAGCACCCACAGGTGCCTCCACGCCTGAGGGGACATGTGAGGCACGGCTGGAGCGGCGCAGCCTGGACAGCACGGCCCCCATACTCATCCTGGGCTGTGACCAGACAGCTGGGGGGGTCTCATGGCCAAGGCAGTCCTCAGGCTGAGCAATGCCCCATGGGACATCCCTCCATGCCAAAAGCTTGGGACAGTGGGGAACAATTCAGGGGACCCACAGCAGCACTCACCCGTCTGAAAGGTGGTGACGGGGGTGGCCACCTCCCCACCATCGTAGAGTGTGTAGAGGGTGATGCGGTACTCAGTGCCTGGCTTCAGCCCCGTCAGCTGGTAGGTAGTGGTACTGCTGGGGAGAGACACCGTTCTGGGGGTCTCTGGTCCTGCAGGAAGGGAAGGGTCACGGCCAGCTTCTGGCATGGAGGGCCCACAGGGGCAACACGCACCTTGAGCCCACCTGTGGCTCTCTTCCACTCCAGACGGTAGCCACGAGCATCACGGGCACTGGTCCAGAGCACCTGGATGGATGTGGGGCCTAGGATGTTGGTCTGCAGCGTCTGGTCTGTACCTGCCTCTGCAAGAGGGACCCCATGGGCCAGGGTACCCTGTGCCAGCCACCCAGCACACGGCAGGGCAGGGTCCCTTTGAGGGCCTGTGAGGGCTAGTCCCTGCCTCCTCCCATGCACAGCAGCAGGACGGCATCACCTGTACCCAACACCTACCTGTCCTCTGCCGCACAGTGGCTGCGGGCCCCTCCAGCTGCCCGAAGAGCGGGGCCACCATCACCACGTAGTCAGTGTTGGGCTGCAGCCCCACCAGTGCGTGTGACATCTGCCCAGCATCCAGGTCCACCCTGTGCCTGTCCTGCCCTGTGGGAGCCAGTGCAGCAGTGCCTTGGGGGATTCAGGCAGTGGGTGCCAACAACTCCCTCTTGTCCTTCCTCACAGGGGCCACCACAGAAGGGGCACAGGCTCTGGGAGAGGCATCTACCTGTGAGGGTCGCCCAGGAGAGCCGGTAGCCAGTAGCACCCCCGACAGACTGCCAGGCCAGCAGCATGCTCTGCGCTGAGACGTTGTGGACAGTCAAGTGCTGCACACCCACCAGGTGCCCTGTGGAAGTGAGGTGACTGTCCATCTCCCACAGGAGAATGGGGCAGGGGGCAGTGGGAAGCACCTTCACCTGCAAACCACCTTCTCCAGGAAGCCCCCTTGCCCCTGCTCACGGATGCTAACCACACTGAGGTCACTGAGTGCAGCCTGCGCTCAGGCGGCTCCTTCAAAGCATCAAACTCATGCAAACTGGAGCTCAAATGTCTTCCTCTTAATGCCTTAAATACCTTCTGTGGGTTAAGACTGCCTGGGGCAGCTGAAGGAATTGGTTTGCCAAAATCTGATGCTTGCAAAGGTGTTGCCCTGGGGCCTCACCCCCACTCCTACCCGGAGATGCTTTCCAGCAGCCTCTGCCCTGGTGGAAACCACACTTTCCTCCTGCAGAGCACTGTACTCAAACTCTGCATTTTCTCAGTCAACATTTTTTACGTCATGGGAGGAAAGCTCTGGTGGAACCACTCCCAGAAGGCTGTGAAGGAAATTGGGATCTCACAGTGCTGCACCCTGCCCTGGGAGCAACTTCTGGGGCCCAGAGCATCACCTTGTAGCCATGCTCACCAGCATCCCCATCCCACTCCCAGGCAGCAATGGGCCAGGCAGCCCCATCCCAGTGGGGCACAGTGACTGGAGGGGGGAATCCCTGTGCTGGGACCCCGTTCCTAACCCTGGCTGGGCCCAGGGCTGGGCACAGTACTTACGTGTCCGGGCAGTGAGGGTGGCAGGGACAGCGGGCTGCTGTGCGTAGCGGGGCCGGAGCATCACCACGTACTCAGTGTCTGGCCGCAGGTTGCTGAGTATGACCGACTGTGCACTGGCTGCCAGGCTTTTCTCCTCCCTTTGGGGTGCTCCTGGAGGGGTGTGGGTGGGCACAGGGACATGGCATACACCAGGCCCGGCAGGGAAGGGGTGTCTGTGAGCCTGCACCCTGCCCTGAGGATGCCAGTCAGTGCCAGGGGTGGGGAGCACCGGGAGAGGCTGGGACGTGGGCCAGGGCAGGGGCACCCCGTGGAGCACCTGAGGCCAGGGTGGGGCTGCCAGGTGTGCGGCTCCAGCCCTGTCCCTGGCTGGGACGGGGGTCTTCTGCCTGCCCCCCACGTGCAGCAGCCATGGGGGCACACGCCAGGCCCCCAGCCATTGTGCACGCCCAAGCACACACCCTGAGCCTTGCATATGAAGCCTCCGGGTGTAGGAATACACAGGCTGCCTCCACACCTCTGCACACACGCGTGCCCCACGCCCAGCGCACGCATGCCGGCTGCTGTGGTGAAGGTGGGTGTGAACACACCCACAGCACTCTGGGCATGCATCCCGGCATTAACGCTCACCCACGCACCCCCATGGGGCTGCACAAAGGCACCGTGTCCAGGAGCACCGACCCTCACGGGGACTGTCCCCTCACCTTGCACAGCATAGCTGAGGCTGTAGCCCTGGGGGGGCTCAGGCCCAGGCTGCCAGGCCAGCCGCAGGAAGGTTGGTCCAGTCTCCACCACGCGAAAATCCAGCGTGGAGCCAGCACGGCTTTCTGGAGGCACATAGAAGCAGGGGTGAGTCCCCAGCCCCCCGTGCTGTGGGCACCCAGTGCCTACACTCACCCCTGTCCCTGTGGACATGGACACTCACGGGTCTGTGCTCGGCCAGACACTGACTCGCCGATGCTGTTGGCGTACTGGGCAGTGACAGTGACCAGGTACTCCGTCCCCACGCGCAGTTGCCGTAGCACAGTGCTTGTCTCCCGTGGCCCCACACTCACCTGGACAGGAACAGTATCACCCCCTCATCTTCCCCAGGTCACACCTGGAGCCACCAGGAAGCCCCAGGAACTCTGAGTAGTCAGGTGGGGGCACTCACCTCCTGCCTCTCTGCCATGATCGGCTGCCCCAGCCCAGTCAGTGGCACATACTGCACCCGGTAACCAGTGATGGGACCACTGGCTGCTCTCCAGCGGATCCGCAGATGGTCAAGGCCCCGCTCTGGGATCTCCAGGTTGGAGGGGCCAGTGTGGCTTGGCCCATCTGTGGGGTAGCACAGGGGCTGTTGGCTCCACAGTGCGTGAAGGAGAGCGGAGATCTTGCTGGGGCAGCACAGATGTGTGCCCGATGGGATGGGATAGCCAGGAGGTCATTTGGGGGGGGATGGATGCTAAGAGTGCACAGCCTGGCACCCAGCACTGTCAGCACCTGTGCCCCTCAGGGAGGAGGATGGGGGCCCATACCCAGCAGGCGCAGGGTGCCCCCGACACTCGTGCACACCCTGCGTGTCATCAGCGGCACCAGCGTGTCCAGCAGCTTGAAATCACCGACATAGAAGAAGAAGGCTTCAGTAGGCATTGAAGCCACACGGATCAGCTCCTTGCGGTCAGCATTCTTAATACCTACACAGAGGGAGATGATGGGTGAGGGAGGAACCTGAACCAAGTAGAAGACTCCTTCACGTGGTGCAGAAGCCTTGCTCACCCACGGCAAAGACCTTGATGCCCTGGCTCTTCAGCTTCGCTGCCGGCCCTTCGGCATCATCCTGGGACTTGCCATCTGTGATGAGGATGCAGATCTGCGGGGCCAGGCAAGAACTGTGGGATCCAGCACGGGGCCCATGGACCCGACACTTCTCCCCACGTTGCCAGGGCCACTGCTCTGCACATACCTGGGGGACTCCAGGCCGGCGCTGCGTAGGGCTGAAGAAGTTGTCAGCAATGTAGCGGAAGCCGGCGCCAGTCCGCGTGTTGCCACTCTTGTAGCTCAGCTGCTGGATGGCCCTCCTGACACTTGTGCCATCAGTGTGCTGGGAGAATGGGAACTCCACCCTGGGGAGTGCAGGGGGACACTGTCACTTCCCAGCCCTGCCACCCT
This sequence comes from Falcunculus frontatus, assembly GCA_013398115.1. Taxonomy (NCBI): domain Eukaryota; kingdom Metazoa; phylum Chordata; class Aves; order Passeriformes; genus Falcunculus; species Falcunculus frontatus. Next base: position 2,331,991 of record VZRV01004346.1, on the reverse strand, counting down.
GCACCCCACATGCCCCCTCCCTTGGGCTCACCGTGGGTCATCACTGTACTGTGCCACAGCAAAGCGCACCGCCTTCTCACCCACCACCTGCACAAAGGGCCCCACCAGCTCGTCCATGAAGGTGCGGACAGAACGGAAGTTGTTCCTGCCGATGCTGGATGAGCCGTCCACTAGGAAGGCGATGTCAGCCTCCAGCACGTCCTCGCACACTGCTGCAGAGCAGTGACAGCACTCAGGGCATAGACTGGCACTGTGGCACATTGGTGCTGGACCCCTCTTATTGTCCCACCCACTGTGTGCACCCAGTGCTCAGCACCCACCTTGGCTCCTCTTCTGTGCCATAGCAGCTGGAGGACCCAGGAGCGCCGGGAGCATAGCCAGGAGCAGGAGTTGGCTGCTCATCGTGGGAGCCTGCAGGAGAGGATGCTGCCACCACCGTCTCACACCAGCCCCACGCCTTGGGGACAGCAGTCCGGGAGGTTCCCAGCACCACCCGTGCCAGAACGCCTGGCAGCGTTGGGAGGGCAGGGTGCCAGTACCGTCCCAGGCACCCCACGGGGCAGGGAGAGCCCCGCTTCGGGCCGGGGCGGGCGGGCAGCAGCTGGTCCATGAACAGCCGGTGGGGCTGTCCACGGTGCGGGGGGTACAGGGAGCTCCTGGCCCCCTCCAGCCCGGTCCCTGCCTCTGCCACCCCTTCCCCTGCCCCACGCCTGCCCCACGCCACGGCACCGGCAGCAGCGCACCCCGGCCGCTGCTGCACCCGGCCCCCCCGCCCGCGGGGGCTCGTCCCGCCCCAGGAAGGTACTCTAGGGCAGCGGGGAGCCAGCGTGGGCAGCCCTGCCTGCCAGCCCCCTGCCCCGTCGCTTCCACGCACGCGGCGGCGGAGGGCACCGGGCCCGATCCCCCCGCGATGGCTACGCCGGGTCCCAGCCCCAGCACAGCCCGGCCCAGGCGGTGCGAGCCCCGCCGCGGGAGGGTGGGCGAGTGCCCACGGGTGGCCGCGCAAAGGTTCGGTCCTGCCCTGCAGTGCCCCCCCCCCGCGGCGGGCCCCCCGCCACAGCCTCGCGCTCCCCCGCCGCCCCGCGGGGCCGCTCCGTCCCGCAGCGCTCCGAGCCGTTCCGTGCCGAGCCGAGCCGGGCGCAGGCGGTGCCGGCGCGCACCGGCCTCCGGCGCTCCCGCCCCTTTATGGAGGGGGCGGCCCGGAGCACGGTCCGGGGGGGAGCGAAGCGGCGCGGCCCCCGCCCAGCCCGGCCCCCCAAAGGGCTTTTCCCACCCGCTCCCGGCGAGGGAAGGAAGGAAGGAAAGAAAGCAGCTCCTCGGGCTCTTCCCCCTCAAGTGCCACCCTGGGCTGCACTGCGGCTGCACGAAGCTCAGCGGCTCCGGGATGGGGATGAAGCAGGAGAGGGCTGGACACCCGTGAGGGGTTGCTGCTGGGTTTGCCACCGAGACCTCCGTGAGGGGCTGAGTGGGCTCCAGTAAGGTTCAAGGCAGTTTTCCTTCCAGCATCTGCATCTTCCAGGAAGGTGAGCAACTCTGGCATCTGCCAGCCAGGAGCTGGCCACCCACATCCATCCATCCATCCATCCGTCCATCCATCCATCCATCCATCCATCCATCCATCCATCCATCCATCCATCCATCCATCTCAGGGGAATGTGTCCTGGAGACCTGGGGCCTGGCCCTAGGCAGAGCTGGATAGAGCTGCCACAGGGACTTGAGCCCCTGGTACCATCTGGGTTAAAGCCTGGTTCTGAGCACTAGCCCTGGGAAGGACACTGGTGGTGAAGGGCCAGCACAGCTCCCATGAGGCTGCAGGACAGCCAGGCCTCGTCCAGGACCTTTCCTGCACCCACGGCTCAGGGTACCCATCATGTAGGGCCCTAGCACCCATGGTTTAAGTACAGGGACTGCGCTGGAACCAGCTGTGAGACATCATCCTGCCCTGCTCAAAACACCATCTCACAGCAGCCACCACAGCAGGCTTGTGGCTGAGACCCATCCCAGAGCTGGAGAAACTGGCTGAAAAGCCACTGGCGATGTGGCTGCAGTTGCGGGGAGGAGGCGAAAGGGAGAGGATGCCCAGCAAGGCAAGCAGGGACCTTGTGTTGCCCTGGTCTCACTTCCTGCCCATCCTGTGACTGGTGGAACAGTCCCCTAAGGCTCCTCCCCAGCCCAGGGTGCACCCCTGACCCTCAGGGTGCTCCTCACCTCCAGGGCACCTGTGGGACCACACTGCTCCTTGAGGCACATCACACAGTACCCCATAATCCCCACTGGTGCCTGTGCTCACCTGGAGCTGACCCTGGCTCAAGGAACCTGCCATGCACCCCATGCCACCTGCCCTCTGTCCCCTTGGCCACCCCGCATTCCCCTGTCCCCAGCACCCCACGTACCTGTGCCCTCCAGGCCACTGGCCCAGGGGCTCCCCTCCAGCTCCTGGCAGGGCAATGGACAGGTCCAGGGGCATCTTCTTGCTGGCAGCAAGGGAAGCAATAGTGGGGATCGCTGGGGCCCAGGGCCACCTCACAGCTGGGGGCCCAGGGCACGGCCACCGGCCACCGAGCAAAGATGCTCCAGGGTCGGCTGCAGGCAACTTTCCCAGGCACACGCTGTTCTCAGGCAGGGGAGGAGCGGCGATGCCCTCGCTCTTCTTAAAGGCACAGCAAGCAGTGCATCCCCTCCTCTTCATTAGCCTTCCTCTCCTTAGACCCCAGCCCTGGCCCCCAAACCTGGCGGGTGGGTTCCGAAGTTCGCCGTGGCCACAGGTTTCCCCCTGCCTGCCCCAGCCCTGTGGGTCCGGCCGTGAGTCCAGCATCCTCAGGTCAGGACCATCCCCAAACCCTCCTCCCGCCAGAGCCCGTTTAATGAAGACAGGGCGGCCTGTCCCAATTAGACAAGGGGCTTCGTTAAACAGGGAGCGGAGGGGCCTGCCAAGGGCTCTGTGGCTGGCCCCGGGCCCGGAGCTGGTGGAGCAGCCCCACGGCGCGGTGCCGGCGACAGGGCACGGGTGGCTGGGGGTCACCCCGGCGAACGGGGGCAGCGCTGGGGCGAGCATCGCCCAACGAGTATCGCAGTCAGCGGCACCGGGGCAGCGACACTTCACAGCCATGCCGGAGGCTCTGCCCACCACCTCGGCCCCCAGGACTAGGGTAGGCACTGGTTTGGGGTGGTCCCCAAACCCCAATCGCCCGTGGAGAGCCCGGCAGCATCTTGACCATCTTGCCAGCAGCATTCCCCTTACATTCGCACTGGAGTGGGGCACGCAGGGGTGCTGGGTCCCCAGAACCAGAGTGTCTCCCCCGCCGCGGTGTTTCCCAGCTTCCCTCCGCATACCAGGGCCAGGTAAGGAATCTGCGGCCCCCGGCGCGGGACGGGGCTGCCTCTGCAGAGGGAGAGCACCAGGTGTGAGTGACTCACACACGCACTCCCGCGCCGCTGCACGCCAGTCCCTCCGGGAACATCCCGAAAGGCTGTACACCCTTCTCAAAGCCTGCAAGGCTGGCAGCCCAGCCACTAGTCATTCCCACAGCCCAGACTTGGGGTTCTCCATCTCCCACCGGGCTCGGCCCCAAAGCATGCTGATTCCTCTGCACTGACACTGACCAAAACATGTCGGGCTGACCCTGACCCCAGCTCCTCGCCTGTGCATGCCAACCTGGTTCCCAAATGCCACTCCACAGCTGGCCAGATCACGAGACATTCCAGGACACCTCCACAGGTCCTAGCACCCCTGGTCCTTGCAGGGCACTGCCCAGGCAAGCACTAATCCTGAGCCTCACAGGGGTCATGCCACCCCCAGGGAAGGGAGCCCCCTGGTTTGAGAGTGTGCACAAGGGAAGCATGGGACCTGAGCTTCTCCCTGCCTGTGCTTGCCAGGCATGAGGCCTCACTGCTGCCTTAGTGGGAAACGAGGAGGAAATCTTCAGCCCCAGGTGAGGTTTCAGCTCCCTGGGATGGGGTGAGTCATGCATCACGGTGAGATACAGAGCCAGCTGCACTTGTGGTGCTGTGGGGCTTGTGCCCCATCCTCTGCCCACCCTCTCCACCCCCTACAGCCACTGCCTCTGGTGCTGATCTGACATGGGCTGGGATTCAGCATGACCCTTACAGGATTTTCATTTCCTGGCCCTACAGTGGTCCTGCAGCGCTCCTCACTCCAGCTTGACATGAGCATCCCCAGCCAGAGGGGATGCATGGAACAGCTCTGGAGCTGCTGGGAGGGAGAAGCCACCTCTCCCAGCACTTTTAAACTGGGGAGCTTTCCAACAGAGGGGAGCAGTAGCAGGCTGGTGCCGAGGCAGATGAGGGGAGGAGGAGCTGGCCAGAGCCTGGAGGGGGAACCTCGTCTGCCACAAGGGCCAGTTGGGACATGCTCCAGGAATGTCTTCCAGCACCAGCCACCGCCAGCTCCATGCTATGGCACCCAGCCACCCAGCCCAGCATCCCGGGAAAGGGGCCCATGACCCCTGGCCACTATCACCAGTCAGCTCGGGGAGAGCCCAGAGGGCCAGAGTGACACTCACAGTGCAGCCTTGGGGAATGTTTGTGCCACCCCATGGGACAACCCAGCAACTCAAGAGACCACAAAATAGACCAGGGTGGGAAATGGTCAGCCCTTACCACCTGCTGACCTACCCAAATGGGCCTGGGGTGGGAAAAAGCCATGCCAGCCCTCCAGGCTGCATTTCACAAGGGAAAGAGACAGAAGCCCCCCAGCTCCACTGCGCCAGAGGGGACAGCTTACAGCACCCCCGATCCTGCTGCTGCCCAAGGACACAGCAGGGAAAAGGAATCAAAGTATGACATCAGGATGAAGTCATGACCAGTGAGCTGCCCTCTCTGCCCAGCAGCTCTTGGGATGTCCAAAGTGAAGGGGATGCTCCTGGTTGTGGAGGAAACCGCAGCCACTGTGGAGACAGGAGCAGTCTGGTGACTGAAGGACGATGGAGGCAAGTGGTCCCACTGCAGCCACGCTTGGAGTCAGGCTGAGCCTGCTGTGCCCCCACATCAGGGCTCCATGGGGCGGGTGCATTTTCCAGCTCTCCCATGACTGCTATGGAGGGATGGAAAGTTTTTCCTGCCCGTAAACTGTTGTGTCTGGAGGCTGCTGCCAGCACAGCCACACACCAGCCTTGCACGAAGCTGTGCTGGACTGTGGCCAGGCCCCACTGGCCATGCAAAATGAGCTCAGGAGGGAATGGTGACACCGTGGGGATGTGACCCCCCCCTTGGCCGAGTAGTGCAGGACAAGGCAGCCCTGGTCGTCATGACCGCAGGGGCCAGGCTGGTTCTCAGGGACAGCAAGTGAGGGGAGAGCCAGGCACCACCAGGGCTCTGCCAAGGGCTGGCGGTGCTTTGCAATGGCATGGGGCCAGCATGCCAGAAAGGGAAGGTGACGATGCGGATGATGGAAGCAGGATAAGGAGCCAGCAACACTGAATGGGGCTCTAGAGTCCCTAGTTGAAAAGCTGCCCTCAGCTGAGTCCTGTGGCTGGGCTTTGGCTGATGCTGGGGATGCCCAGAGAGGCTGCACAGTGGCTGGGGCTGGGTGTCAGGGACCCAGGGAGTGGCAAGGGGAAGGCATAAGCAGAGTGCAGGCAGCGGCTGAAGTGCCCCACGCTGCAGGTGGCCACACACACAGCCTGGCTCTTCTGCAGGAATCCAGCTTCTCGACTGACTGAGGCACGAGCTGCTCCCCTTTGCTTCTGGCCCTGCAGCCCCCACTTGCAGTGGGACCCAGGCTCAGTAAAATCAACTCGCCCTGCCCTTGAGAATAAGCATGTAGGAGATGGTAGAAACGCAGGGACCAGGTGCAGCAAAGCTCTCCCAGTACCTCTGCATGGGGCCAGTGCTGCTTTTCCTCAAGCTGACAGTCCAATAGGGTGCTTACGCCCCAGAGATGCCCCAGCCAACCCAGCACACGCAGCTACGGAAAGGAAACTCCCGCTTCTTTGTAGGGGCAGATAAAAATTCCCTGCCTTGGGGTTACAAGGATTGAGGTGCTCCCAGCCCAGCCCTGGCTGCAGGGCTTGCAGGCAGCAGCAGGCAGTGGCTGGCAGTGCCTGGGGCACAGCTGGGCTTGGGGTGCACGAAGGGAGACCCAGGGACCCATTGCAGCGCAGGAACGGGGACTGGCAGAGCAGAGGGAGCGGTTTCCTCTTGGATGCCTGCAGGAAGGAGGAGATGAAGGGAAGCCGAGGGAGAGCTGCCAGCCCACGTCGCACACACTCGGGGCATGTGCGGGCTGGGTCGGGGTGTGCAGAGCGTGACTCGACACGCCGGGCGGCTGAGCCAGCCCATGCCCGCCTGCACCCACCAGTGCTGCCCAACCTGCCCACCCAACCCTGCGCCTCTGCGGGGCTCCCCAGGGACCAGTATTGTCGGCAGCGCAGCGCCTCGGGCCAGGTGAGAGATGCAGAGGTGAAAGGTGGCATTCCTGCAGCCGACCCCTGGGAGGGAAGCTCGGGGCAAGGCCAGGTCACCGGTGCTTCCCAGCAGTGCTGGGGAAAGCAAGGAGATCATCTTACCTGCAAACACCAAGGTGCCACACCTCTGGCTGCCTTGAGCCCTCACCAAGGAGCATCCCTCCAAGAAGGTGTGTGGCAGATGGGACAGCTCAGGCCCCACTGGGTGCTGGGGGGCTGTCACAGCAGGGGCTGCTCCTGGCCTTGCAGGGTGCTCTGCCCCAAATCTGGCCTCCAGGGGCACCTTGGCTTCAGGGGACTGGAGGGGCAAACAGGAGCAGCCAAACAGGGGTGTCTGCAGGAGGCCAGGACAGAGCCCAGCCCTGCAGAGCCAGGCCACTTGCAGCAGCAGCACAGCAGCCCCTATCACATGTGAGGACAAGCTGCCCATCAGGTCCCAAACCCCGCACCACCTCCGCTCCCCATCAGAGTGGGACAAGCACCATGAAGCCATGGCTGCCCCATCCCTCCTTCCCAACCCATGCTGGGAGCAGATGGTACAGGGGTAGACGGGCAAGGTAGCACCACCTTCCCTGCGTGTGGAAGCTGTTCTGCTGCCTAATGTTCAGCTTTTCTAGGAAACGGCAGTTAGCCAGCTCGCAGCACAGCACCCAGGGACACAAGGCCAGCTGCAGGCTAACCCAGCCATGGGAGCCCCCATGGACCCTGGAGAACCTGCAGGAGCAGGCAGCAGCGTGGTAGGGGGTGCTGGGGGGGAACAGGGCAGTGACAGGGGCTCACAGCAACTGCCAAGCAGCAGGGAGGAAAGGCAGGCAGGCAGCACACAGGCCTGGGAAGCTGGAGCCATTCCCGGGATGCTGCCAGCTGTGCTGCAAGAAGCTGCTCCTTGCAGGGGGTTCGCGCAGCTTGATGGGGCTGGGTATATTTGTTCCTCCTTTCAATGGCAACAGCAGATGCCTCCCTGGCTGCAGGGGCTCAAGACAGCTGTATTCCCAGGGGAGGAGTGTTGCCAAGAGGAAGAGCTTGGCTATTGCTCATGAGTCCGAGGAGCCAGTCCTCAGGGGCCCCTATCCCATCCCCCAAAAATGAACATGCTGGATCACTGTCCTAGGACTCTGCTGCTGCCCCACAGCCCACTGTGGACTGACACTACCTTCCCAAGAGATGGAAATAATGAGTCACTAATGCCTTGTGCTCAGTCCCTCCTGCTGCCAGCCCACAGGCACTGGTACCACTGGCCCTGGCAGAGCAGCATGCCAGCCTGTGCTCACAAGTGATACCAAGAGACACACACTCTGGAGCTGCACAAGAAGGAGTTTGCTCACCTCATCTCTCCAAACCCAGATTTCTCAGAGCCCCTGTGCCAGGGAAAGGCTGTCCCTCGCTCACACCCCTTTTGGATGGTCCTGCTCTCACTTCCCCACTTCTGCATCTGGGATGCAGGTCTGACGGCTGGGAGGATGGGGTGGTTGCTCAATGCTTCCTCTCTGCCTCTATAAAAGTGTTTCACAACCTGCACCACCTCCCCTAAAATCTACCTGCAGCTCTATATAAATTTCTGGCAGGACTCATGAAAGAGCCCCTATCCCACTCTTCCTGGGGCTTGGCTGCTCCTTGCGCAAGGGGAGCCCAGCAGAGCCGTGGGGAGCATCACCTGCAGCTGGAGGGCTGGTGGAAGACGTGCTCCGCCAGGGAGGGGATGGCACAGGGGCGTGGCAGGGGCCTTGCCTGGGACAGGCAGGGGTGCAGGAGGGGCTTCTTACCACTAGAGAGTTTGGGCCATGCTACTGCCTCTGGGGAAGGGGCTTTTGCAGGCCTTGGGCACTGGTAAAGGCACGTGGATAGCACAAAGCTCTTCTACCCACACTTGCCCATACCAGGCTAACAGTGTCAGATCCCCAGTAGCTGCAGGATACTGCCCTAAATGTTTCACAACACATGGCCCATGGTCCATGGGAAGGAGGATTAAGGTCTGGTTATCAGTCTGTTAGGATGGTGAGGAAGCTGCAGGGAGCCAGCACCCAGGGAATCAACGCTGCAGGAGGGGTCAGGCTCGCCCCTACGTGTGGGGCAGCAGCCAGGCTGCAGGGGAAACTGAGCTCCAGAGGCATTCATGCAGCTCACGAGACCAGACTTGTCCTTGTGTCTCTCCCCCGCGAGGCTGTGCCATTGCTCCTTCAGCTCTTTGGCTGGGTGCCCGACTCCAGAAGAAAGGAATAAAAAGGACGAAGTACCCGCCCTGCCCTGTCGGGTGAATCGCTGTCTGTCACCATGGGAACTCCTCCCTCCCCAGACCTCCCCAGGATGACTTCATATCTCCGTCGAACAGGAGGGTGCGTCAGCAGCATGGCACGGGGCGGGTGGACACGTACATCCCACACAAGGACCCCACAGCTGTGGGGCANGGGGGGGGGGGTCGCAATGGGGATGGGGGTACAGTCTGCATCCCCAAAGTGTATCCCCGGAGCAGTGACAACTGGGGACTCTCAGAGCTCCAGGTTCTTGCAGAAAGCACATCACCCGCGCCTCTGTGTTGCCACCAAGAAGGGAAGAGCACAGCATCCTGTCTCTGGCCCCTCACCACCTTCGGGACTCACCTTGAACCATGAGGACCTCATCCTCCATCCCCCTCAGCAGAGCCGGGGCAAGGTCACCTGTGAGTCACCGCTGTGCGTGCAAGGCAGGAACAGGAGATACTTGTGTTCCCACGTCATAGCGGCTCCTGCCAAGTGCTGCACATCTGGAACAGCTGTAAACAAAGCAGGGGAAGCTGGACAACCACAGTGGACAGCAGCCAGGGGCAGTGGGGACCTCCAGCCTCGCAGCAGCCAGTGGGGGGAAGGGGTGGAAAAAGCAGAACTGCCACGTGGAGTTAGGATGCCCAAGCACATTCACCTGCCATCTCCTTATCCTGACAGCCCCTTGGCGCGCTGGGGCATCCTTTGTGCCAGGGGAGCAGAGGCAGGAACTTGCCACTAACACAGGGCCTGCTGCTCCAGTTCCTAGAGCCCCTGTTCACCAAGCCTCCTGTGAGAGACCCCCGTGCTCACGGGCACTTATCCCTACCTGGAAATCCCATCCTGGAGGTTTCATGGGTAGTACCAAGCCTGTTTCTCAATCACTATGAGCTCTGCTCAAGAGTGACATGACCTGAACCGGGGGCCATGGGTTTGGTACACAGGAATCTGTACAATGCTGAACTGTACAGTGCACCCCGAGAAACTCAGAGTGCGCTTTCCTGAAGCTGAAATACATCCACAGCTAAATCTTGAAGCAACATCACTTTGAGTCCCTAGATTAAACATTCAAATGAGGAAGAAAAAAATCCCCCCCAGAAGAGTCAACTCATTCTTCCCTAAATATAACAAATCAAAGATAAGCAGCACATTCCCTTTATTGCATTATCCAAGTGCCTACTCTGAATAAAAGTCACATGCAAAGCACAAAGCAGTGCACAGTACTGGGGCTGCTTTACAAAATGCTTTGCACACCTGAGTTGCTGTGTGCTGAGGGCAGTGCACAGGGAGCAGCTTTATTTCTGTGCAATGCACCTGGTGTCAGCACCCACCTTGACACAGCGCCCCGGAAAGCTGAATGCTCGATGTCATGTTGCAGGCTCTTGGTGGAACCAAGAACTCACCACTCAGATACTCAGGCTCCTGTTTCAGTATCTTAAGCCTTGCTCAAACCAGGCATTCAATTCAGCTTCCTTTGCTGTCCTCATGCTGTCTCTGCTGTGCAGCTTTCACATCAAAGCAGGATATGGAGCCTTAAATAACCCCAGATCGTGGCAGAGGCTCAGCAGTGGATGGTGGGACACTGAGCAGGAGCAGCATCTCCAGGGCACCTGGCAGGTGACCCAGCACAGGTACTATTGACACCTCTTTGTACAGGAAAAAGTCCTTCTTGCTCTCACAGATCAGGGCTGGGACCTCCCCAGGCTGCTACCCCAGCAGCTCCATTCTCCATTCCTGGGCAGATCCTTCTCCAGGCCCCACTCTTCAAATAACTTTTCTGGGCATCCCCAGTGATGATCTGAATGGGCAGCAAAGCCAAGCCTCAGCCTGGCAGCCCCACTAAAAACCTCAGAGCCCCGAGGAAGGAAAATGTGTAAGGGGAAAGGACGGGAAAGCAGAGACTTGCACAGAAAAGTGAGAACCATTCAACGTCTTTGGATGGCGTGTGGGGTAAAGCAGCTTTTAATGAGGGTGTTCAGGGCTCCAACTCACCCCTTCCAGGCACACCACTGCAGACAAAGACAGCTCCTGCCACCATGCCTCATGCCTCACAGCAGCCCGGGATGGCTGTCGCTGGCAGTCAGGCCTGGATGGGCCTTTTGTCCACTGCTTTTCCACGCAATCAATACACTAAAGCTTTACACGAGGCATTTCCTTTTTCAAATAGGAAACAGGATTGCTGGGTATGTGTCCAGATACCACTGCTCACTGTTCCTCTCTCCTGGTGTACAAAGTCTCAGCAGTGCACAGAGGGGTAAAGTGAAGTGCAGGACCCCTGGTCAGGACCACCAAGCACCAGGTCCCTCCCTCAGCCTGGCAACCCTGCAGCCCCACTGAGTGACACTTCATCATAGGGAAAACCTGTCCCTTTCCTGAGCAAACCACACTACACAGGGGCTAGATGGGGGAGAAAGTCCCTGGTCACAGCCATGCCAACACCTCGGTCAACCCCTGCACCAGGGGTCTGAGCAGAGCAAGGCTCCAGCAACACAAGACACCACAGAGCTGCACTGCTGCCCTGTCTTCTAAACCCCACTCACCTATGGCTCCCACTGCCATTTTTCACCAGCCTTGGCAGGACAGCAGGTAGAGAAGCACGCCCAGAGGGCTGTGGGCTCTCCTCCCAGAAGCTCTCTGGCACCAAAGAGCGGCACACCTCCAAGCCTCTCATTTCTGTGAAAGCCTCCCTGCAGCTCCCTGCTTCCCCAGGACAGGCTTGGCTCAGCACCCACGATGAGTATCAACTGTACTTTCCAGGGTGGGTAATTAGTTCAGGTGAGGCAACTCTGACAATTGGCTGCTGTGGCCCCTCTCTTGGCAAGCACCTGAATCCCAAACAAGCATCTCACATATCAAAGGGGCTGCCTGCTCCACAGGCAGATCCACCCTGTACATCTGCCAGGCTCTGCAGCCCTGCACTGAGGGTACCAGCAGCTCTCCTTGCAGAGACCAGGACAACATGGAGCACTCAGCACAGGGCTCTAGTGAGCGCTCCCCATTTTCACTGCTAGAGTTTACATTCCTGGAATAGCTCTGTGTGATGGAGACAAGCCACTGAAGGGCTGTGCAGGGAACTGCAGAGCCTTGCACAGGGTGCACATCAATGCACAGTATCCTCCTTTCCAAATCCTCCCCTTTAGCAGCCAACAGATGGAACGCCAAGGTGTCATGGAGGAAATGCAATTACAATAGCTTGAAAGAGAGGACTTCATCCGGAGAGGGTAAGACTGTGGAGAAGAGGAGGGAGCAAAGGCCAATCCGTATACCAGGCTAAATTTATCAGCACAGACTAATGGGATCCCAAGTAACCTTCCAAGTGAAGTAGCAAAATAAAACACTTAAGCCATTGAAAACTAAACTGGTCAAAGAGCCCGGCTGAACAATCCCGCATTGTCCATGGAGCCAGGAAACAGATTTATTAGGTCACCCAGGCCATCTCCAGTTACAGTGAACTTGGGATGCTTCTAGGGATGGTTCCAACTCCCTCCTCTGGCACTGTCCTTCACTGGGCAGCGGAAACTACAGGAAGGGGAGAGGAGAGGTCCAGCAAAAGATCTCTTTTTCAAGGTTCAGGAAAAGCTGAGGTAGGACACTTCCGTCATGCCAGAGATTTCCCAGTTTGGATTTCCTTGGACTGAGGCTACTTCAGTGGAGGAGCAGAAACATCCCCATACAGCTCAAACAGCAAGAGACCTGACAATGAGATCAGAGCTTCAGTTCCTCCAGTATCAAAGCATTCAGCTGCCAAATGCTTAATGACTCTGCACCAGCTCCAGGTTACACTTCCCAAGCCCCTGATAAGGCTCAGAACACAGGCATCTTTGCCAAGCAGGAACACTCTTGACTCCTGAATGGGTTTCCCCTCCCCACCTTTTAGATCCCGAGTCTGAATGCTTGTTGTTTACCAAGGAAAAAAATTATATGGCAAACCTCTCAATCCTTGGAGCTGGTGGGACGCTCGTGTTTCTGGAGGCATGGACTGCCACAGCACAAATACAACAGGCACTACAAGGCAGAGTGCCATCACAACTGCAGCCTGAAAGTGCCAACATCCTGGGAACAGCTCAGCCTTGACTTTAACAGGCACCCAACAGCCCTCTGCAACCAGTGCCACTCACCAGGGCACAGCTGCTAGTGCAGATCGGCCCAGATACTCAGTTCTACATGGAAAAAGCATCTACAAAATCCATTTAAGGCTGAATAAACCAGGCAGCCTTGCAGAGCTGCAGCCTTTGGTCAGGAGTTGGTCCTTGCTGAAGTGCTGGGAGCAAGGCCTGGCACAGCCAGCTGCTTTTGCAGAGAAACAGAGCAATTTGGAAAGCATCCGTTACTGAGAGGTTTGAATCTGTTCCTAGAATAAACTACTAGAGATGAGCCTGAGGAATTAATTACTCAAGGAAGACAGACATTCCCAAAGAGATACCTCCAAAGAAGAAAACTTGTAGGAAATGCTAAGGCAAGGATATACATCTCCCTTTCCTTGTATTTCTCACCAACTGCAAAACATTTTGGAAAATCACCCATGAGGGGAAAATACATAGCAATGGAAGACAAAAGAGGATTACAGTTTGATTGCAGTCACAAAACCAAGGCAGAATCATTTACTGGTTCCTCAAGGCTGGAGGCATAAGTGAGCTTGTTTAGTTTTTCAGCCCTCAGTGCACTTGTAACGAGCCAGAGCTTGCGACGATAGTTAAACCCAAATTGCATCAAGAACATTTAACAGTTTCAAACTTGCCTAGTATACGCAATGGGTTCAGACACACTGACTCTCTGATCAAGAATCCAGATTCAGCACAAATGATTTAGTACACTGGATTAGTCTCAAATGTAATGACTAACTCTGAGAAACTTTTACACTATTTTTAAATCTCACTTGTCAGGGCAGAACCTGGAAACTAAATGAGAACCTCAGAGATATTTATCCCAAAGAGAAAAGTCAAACAGGAATACCTTGCAGCTTCCAAGGGTAGCTATGACGGGCTAGTGCCACCTGGTGGGAAACTTTTCTCCACCCCCCCTTGCTCCATTTCATGCTTTCTGTTCCATGTTCCAATTTCCCAGAGGCAAGACAAGGGAGCAACAACCAGTTTAACACCAAAAAAGCAGAAAGGGCTGGGTAGCTCTTCCAACTACTCAGGCCTAGAGATTATCTTAAGGGTAGAGGCCAGTCAGCAGCTTCTCAGTTATTGCATAGCTGAGCCTGACTGCATGGAGAGTCATGCACAAGAAGAATGTGTAGCCCAACACTACCACTCCATAATAATCTCTTCTCATTATTGAGCTGGTTTACAGATAACCAGGAAGCTTAAGATGAGAGGTAACACATCTCCATATAAAAGTATATAGGTTATTATAACATAGCCCCTCTGGAAAGATGTTTGTCTATCAACAGCTCCAGCTCCTCACATCGTATCTCCCCAGTTTGGCAAGATTAACAATGTCTACACACACCACCCAGCAAGACACAGTTGACTCCCAGCAGAACCAACTCCACATAGGATGTATTTATTTTTATACATTTAACACCGAGAAGACAGCTGCTTTGAATGGACTCAGCTTGCCCATGGTGCCCAAGACATTCAGTGCCGGAGGGAACCTGTCACAGTCCACAGCTTCATTATTTCCAACCTGCAGGCAACACATCCTAGAAACGGACCCAGTACATGGCACTGCGGATGCGGTTGTAATCCAAGAGCTGTTCAATGGGACCTGAGTGAACAGGAGAAAAGTCACTTGGAGACATAGTTAAAAATCCCTGTACAATTTCTCATGGTCTTTAAAGCAGATGGTGGCAGAGCAGCTTGTGCTTGCAATCCATAGCAGCTTTGCACAAAAACAGGCAACTACAGCTCAAACTTGCATCAATAAAACTAGCAGATACCAGCTCCTGACAGAATAAAGTGTTTCCTCACACTGCTCCACAATGCTCAGTGCAGTTCCCCAGACAGGTATCAAATACAGGGAGCCACCAAGTCATTTCAACTTCCTGCTCAAAAACTGTCTCCCTTTTCCCAGCCGCTCCACTTTGAAGGCCAGAGGAAACAGCTGCAAGGAGGAGGGGAATTCACAACACACAGGAAGGAGGCAGCAGAGCTGAGCTGCTTAGGCAGGTTTTCCAAGAGGAATTTGTCCTTGGCCAGACAGACATGCCAGAGCAGCACAGCAGAATCAGGTCCCTTCACTTCCCTTACATAAACCACCCTGACCCCAGGGTAAGGACAGCTGGCAGACGTGCTGGGCCCGCACCCAGCTACAGGACTCCCAGTCTTAATCACAGCTCCACAGCAGGCAGAGGTGGGAGGACAGCCAGCAGCTCACTGCCACTGCATCTCCATCCCCCGCAGGTCTGATCTCATGGCAAATGTGCCTCGGCACACCTCATGTGCAGAGGCAGGAGGACACCAGTAAAGAACCAGTGTGGTTTAAGGACAGACACATCAGGACTGCCTGCAACTCACTTTCACTCAGCTCTTGGCCCCGCCCTGTTTTTGAAGTGTAGTACACACTTCAAAAAAAGTATGATTGTCACATAGTACTCACCAACTGCTGCAAGTGCCGGGCATTTGTCATAAATGTATTTACTGCAGACATCTCTCACCATTCTTGCATCAACAGCCTAATAAACATCAAACAAGCAATTAATTACTCTTCCAGCAGATCTACACTTCTCAAAGTTGCAAGTTACTGTTGCCATTATATATCAAGATCATTATGAGATACAGTCAGACCCTTGGGGCCATCTGCACCAACGACCCAGCTCTGCCTGCAAGGATGGCTAATGTCCCTACACAGCGCATTCTTTTGTGGGTACAAAAGACAAGGAAGTCCAAAATCCGAAGTCTCCTAAGGGATAGAGTGGCTGCAGAATTACACAAACTAGGTGTGGGACACCACTAGGAAAACTGTTAAAGGAATTTCAGGTGGTGCTGCTTAACACAGTTGTATGCCCTCTTTCTGGGATGGACTGACTCCAGTCCCAGGGACACAGGATACACCACGTGTGTGCCAGAGATTCTGACAGTTACATCAGTGTCAGCAGGATAAGCACCTGGACTCCAGGCAGTCTGATTAAGGGATAAGTAAGCCACATGTTACTGCAGCAGACTAAGGCCAGACAATGCTGACACCAACCATGCTCACGTATCCCAAATGGACGGCCAAAACAAATGGATACCTACAGAAATCCTGGCATCCCACTCCTCCAGAGGGATACGGCGTCCATATTGCAAGAGATGGCTTCCAATATTCTCACACACTCGTGTGGTACCTGAATGTTGAAGACAGCACATGGTCAGTGCACCAAGAAGCCTTCCAGAATTGCACAGCCTGATCATCAGCCAAAGAACAGAGTAGAAACTCTAACCATTAAATCATCTGCTAATGAAGCACAGTCCTAATTCCCACTCAGTGCAGCTCCAGCAGGAGCTATGCAATACACAGGCTGCTTCACTGGTCTCCAAAGTCTTACAGCCAAGGCAGACCAGTCTGAGGGTCTCAATTCTTAGGTCACCAGGCAGTATGTCACTCGTGGGAGCACAGCAGGCTGAGGTCAGCTGTTTGGACAACATGGCAGGAGGAGTGTGGAGCAGGAAAAGGAAGTTTTGCCCAGTGCCTGCCAGCAGAACTGCAATGTCTAGCACAGGTCCTGCTCCTCAGCAGAAGCACAAGCAGAAACCCTTTGAAAGCTGCATAGTGGCCAATCCATAAACCAAAACATACCATCCAGCTGAGCCACCATGGCACTTCGGAGATAGTTCTTGGCTCTTGTCACCTCTGACTCTGTGGTACTGGTGCACAGACGCATCCTGGAGAAGACGTGGAAAGACCACAAAAGCTCTTAAAGATGTTTGTCTGCTCAGACAGAAAGTAAATTCCTCCCTTTCCCAAGCCTCCTCAAAAATAAGCTGTTATCAACACCGCTTGTCTTGCAGGCTGATCATCCTTGATCTCCACAGAGCAGCTAAGAACTGAGGAGCACTGAGCAGCAGGAGGTAAGAGCTCCAGCACACAGGCAGGGGATTTAGCCAGCAGGATACACGCTGAGTTACACTCAGAGGTTCAGCAGCCCTGGTGCTGGCTCTGGCTTGCCCAGCAGCACGTGCTGTGCATTGCTCTGTCACAGGAGAAGGAAGGTGTGTCAGCCATTCCCACGCATGGCAATGCTGCTATGGAAACTGATGCTGAAAGAACAAGACAGCTCCACAGAGTCTGTTTGGACTCCAGCTGCTAAATCCCTTCTTCCCCTGCCAATGGCCACGTCTCTGGGGCAAGGGCTCACTCCACCTGCTCCACACACAGCATGGCTTGTAACTCAGATGTAGCCTTGAACCGTTACTGGTTCATGGACACAATAAGATGGACAGCCAGAAGGCTCCCAAATGCTGGCATGATTCCAGCAGCAGGTCATTCATCAGCCACAACACAAGGGCCTGAGCAGCAGGAACTCTGCCAGCTTTGCTCAGGCTTAACAAGACAATGGAGATACCTCTCTTGGGCACCTAGGAAAGCCTTGTCTAAGGAATGATCTCACTTGTATAAAAAAACCCCAAAGCCTCAGTGCTAATACTTGAAAGCATGAACAAAAGACCTGAAGAGCCCTAAGAGATTAAAACAGCTCCTCAAAAGCCATATCCTAAGAGATTTACAGAAACCACTTACAGGATCACTTAAACAGAATGCAAGTTACCAAGAAGCTCATAAAGAGACACAGCTCTCTGTAGACTTAATATGCTCCCCCAGCAGCTCAGTCTCTCACATGAGGCTCAGATCATAAACAGCACCTTGTGCCAAAGTTGTACTTACCACTCCCCCTGCGCACAAAACATCATATCATCTATGGACAGAGGGTCGGAAACAAAATGGAAACCGAAGAGGCCGGTGTCAGAATAAGAGGTGTTGAATGGCTCGAAACTGTGGCAGAGATTATGCTCCACAGCAAGCGCAGCCAGCCTGCTAGACTGATTCTGTAAATAAGGAGATATTGTCAGCCATTTCACTTTCAGCTTCCTCACAGCTCAAATTCTTTCCCACTGAGCTGTTTTCACAAAGACCACAGACAAGACAGAGCAGAACACTTTGCTGAAGGAGAGTTTAATTCAGAGCCCTCATGTGGTCAACAGATGAGAATCACTGCTGGAAAAGCCACAGACAGTGGGCTAGGAGTCCATCCAGCAAAACCATTTCCTTTCCCAGCTGCAGATGAAAAGCTGGTATGCACACCACCGTAGGAGTGGGAGAAAATGGGAAGGACAAGTTCGCCCAGCAGCAGGGGTGAGCAGTTATACAGGCCAGACAGTTTCCAGACTATAATGGATGCAATACCGAGGTTTTAAGCAAGTTCCATTTGCTCTGCAGTGGTAAGGGAAGCTTGCATCATGAGACTGTAGAGCAGTCTGTCCTGCTTCCATCACCACCCTCACCGAGTGGTTAGTTGCGAGGGTGGGAATAAGTTGCTGAGAATTCACCAGCTACACCTCTTCCAAACTTAGCAGAAAAGGTTCAGTTCATTTGCCAGCATCACTGCTCAAGAACTGTCCTGGATTAGCCTCAATTACACTTCCATTCTACTTTCCAGGTTCCTAACCCCTTCACAGTTGGAAGTCAACCACAAAAGCCTCCCCTAAAGCACATCCACATAGGGTCTCCATAACACTGCACATTAAAGTGAAGGCCCTCCAGGTTCTCCCTTTTGCACTCCAAAGACTCTTACCTTCCCACCTCCAAAAGTGCGGTCATAGCGCCCTATGATAGCATTAGCCACACTGAGGACCACGTTGTCTGGATCAGCCCATCCTGGCCCCTCCACAGCAAGAGCAATATGGGCAAGGGGCAGAGCATCATCTCTGGCACGGATCTGGAAAATCATCAAGGAGTGGGGGAGAGCTGCATGAACACTGTGATCTGTCTGCAGCCTGCTGCAACGTCAGGCTGACAAACTGGGGCACTTGATGTTATTCCAGTGAAATCAAAGAATCCCAGGCAGAACTAAGCACAAACCAGCTGATCTGATGTGAGTTTTGCAGCAGATCATATGAGCAACAGCTTCACACTCCTAATGGGTTTCGGTCCCATCTAAAACCCAACACGTGGCAATAAGCCTCAAGAACAGAACAGGGAAGCACTACCAAGATGGTGCATCATCAGCTTCTCCAAGATAGACAAAGACTTTTCCACTCAGAAGCAGCTGTAATTGGTTTCACATTCATTCAACAGCTGGGAAACAGCTGCTTGCTTTGATGGGAACCAAAACAACTTTACCTCACTCCCTGTGAAGCGACAGCGTGAGAGAGCAGGCACAGAACCTTCCTTGGATGTAACAGGCACCCCAGTGAAGTGCTGCTTAGCTGCATCTACCAGCTCTCTGTGGGAAATACCTGGCAATGATAAAGAGACATTTGCAGTCTTAAAACAGACTAATTTAACAAAATTATCTGATTTTACATTAGGGATGTGTGAAAAGTTTGATCACATGCTTGAAAATACTGAGGCTTCCCAGGATCACAAGGATCTAGAACTTACCTCCAGCAGCTGCCAGGACCATACGAGGTGCCTTGAAGTGAGTATCAACATATGAAGCCAGATCTGCTCGAGTCAGGTGCCTGTAAAGAACACAGAGACCCGGAACATCAGCATCTCCAACTTGGGAGGAAAGAGAGGCTTAGGAGAAGCAAGTCCACAATGCAGAGACAAAAGTGATTCTCTTTGTTGTGAGGTAACAATACTTTTTAGAAGCAAGGTTGCACTGTGTACTGTTTGCCCTGTGCTCTAATTCTAGAGCACAAAGAATGGGAACCAGCAGCCAAGATGCAGAGTTAAGGATAGACTTCAATACAGACTGGAGAGTACAAGGCCACTGCTTTAATGAGCACCCCTAGCTCTCTAATTTCTCTAACAGTGTCAAACTCACAAGTGTGGGAGAAGGTTCAACCTGTCCCTTCCAACCTCAGGAAGGGCTTGCAGGAGGTGGTTCTAAGGAATGCATGCAGCATTACACTTTCACCAGCGCCACTGGGGAAAACATAGGGCACAAGGAGAAGCCCATGGGCTCAGATCACCTCCATGTACACACTGTGCAGTCACCACACCCAAGAAACAACCGTCGTGTACCCCACGGAGCACCCCTGGGCTATGCACCACATCCAGCCAGTTGCTCACTTGATGTTCTCTGTGGTCCCTTCAACAGTTTGGGCCAGCGCAGTCCCCTGGTAAGCAGTGGCATGAAGGTAATCAAAGGTGACATCTGCCAGGTTGCTGTCCATTTCCTTCAACTCCTGAAGGATGACGCCACGCTCCTTCTCGATCTGAGAATCCTCCAGTGCACAGTTCTGCACAAGGTCACTCAGAAGCTCTACAACTGCAACACAATTCCTACGTTAGCATCCTGCTGCCTGACTGCTACCCAGTGCTGCTGAAAGGAGAAGAGACACACAGGAGCGAGCAAAAACCATGCTGGGGAGGGGGTGCAACGTAATAGAGCTGAGTGCTACCCATTCCCAAAGCATCTGGGAGGGACAAACAATACTGGTTTAGCAAGAAGTCTCCAAGTCAGCTTGCCAAGCACCCCTGCCAGCAGAGTGCAGGCAATATCTGCAGAAGGTGAAGTATGTCAGAAGCAGGTACTGTTCCAGATACACGCTGAATCCCTACAGAGAGTTTGTGACACCTACAGCGTAGCCCATGTCTACAGCAAGACCCCAACTCAAATCACTGCCTCAGCCCAAAACTGACCCAGAGGAGGCGGCACGTGGCAGTACAGAGTAGGAGGAGCACCTGCAAGAGCTGCACTGAGGACTCCTCACACAGCAGCTGCTGCTGATCTCAGTTGCTAAGCTACATAAAACAACCATAAACTAGTGAATCCCTTCCATCCTCCCTCCTGGCAATGCAGTGCAGCCTGACATAACTAGAGCTCTTGGTTTAGGGACACATGAACATACAGCCTTGAAGCACCACATCACTGCACTGCTCTCTCCAACTACCAACCAGAACCACCAACTTACTGCTCAGCTACTTCAGCCCCTGGTCTGTTGGTAGAAAGGATGCTTTGGGGTGAGAAACAGAAGCACATGCACTTACTTAACCTCCCAGTCAGACTTTGTCCCTGGCCATCCTACCTTTGGGCATGTCCTTGGACAAGGCTTTTATGTAGAAGGCAGTCTGCTCACGGGAGGTGTACCCGTTCAGGTGAGCACCGAGACTCTCCACCTCCTTCTCAAAGGCTGAGCCAGGACGCTTCTTTGTGCCCTAAGGAAACCAGATCAACTCAATTATGAAATGAACAAACTTCCCTTTAGGGCAGAATTAAAACAATGAAAATAACAATAAAGACCTAAAGCAATAAAAACTGTCACTTGATTCATAAAAGCTGAGGGCAGGTGCACAAGGCAAGAGATTTAAAACTTTGTTTATTTCCTCTAGATAAAGAATGGCTGAGGTGTATTTTGAAAGACCAACACAAGCTTTCAATAAAGCTTGTGTTTATTGAAGCACAACAAAGCTGCCCGAAAAAATAAAGGCTGTCATCACCACTAACCAACACAAACTCAGCAGGGAAGGAGATGACCTACGCTGAGACAACAGTGTTTGAACAACACATCCCTGGAAGTAAACCAAGAACAAGCCTAAACCAAAAATAAGCAGATTTCTAGCTATCCAAGCAGTGATATTCAGAAGAAGACAAAGAGAAGCAGAAGACTACTTCTAATACAGGACCCATCTCTTAAGGAGCTGACCAGGTGCTGCAGTTGCCTATGAAAGCACAGGCTGAACTTAAGTCAGCAAGTCTCAGGCTTAGATGTCTTCTGCCCTGTCCACCAGACACCTGCATAATTTGAAAAATAAGAACTGTAACCTCTAAACTTTGCTGGACTAGTAAGAAAACCAAAGAAAAATAAATGGTCACAGGAAATGCTGTTTTGAGCTCTCTGTGCTAACCTGAGGAAACATGCTTCAAAACACAGTGCTCTATGTGTGTTACACTTGTTAATTACAACATTTTTTTCCTTTAAGAGGAAAAACAAACAAATAGTAAATAAGAATTCATGCATGCTTGCAAGTTGCTGCACATTCAACCAATGAGCACCACATGGGCCAGATGCCTTTTGAGATTTATTTTCATACTGTGTGCAAAGTCTCTAGGACTCAGATGACCTGATTTACAACCTCTTTCAACAGCTACAGCCTCTGAAGCGAAAGGACAACGTATGGACAGAATATTCAGGGCAGCTCCGTGCAGACCTAGCACACGTCCTTACCTTAAGGGCCATGTGTTCCACAAAGAAACCCGCCCCATTGGTCTTGGCATCTTCATACCGGCTCCCGGCCTCGATCCACAAACCCACCTGGCAGCAAAACCAGCAAGTACCGACATCAAAGAAGAAAACAATCAGCATCCTAATGACACAAACATAACAGCAGGGACAAGAAGTCTGCTCTACAGACGTTACACTAGAAGAACCAAAATAAGAAAAAACTAGCAACTGTTTCCTGCACGTATTTTGGCTTTTTCTCTCTCAGCTTCACCAAAACTGGTTTTGTCGGAGATGACTTTTACTGATAACTTATGCTCATACAAAAACTGTGAGGCTGAGCAAATTTGTAGACCACAAAAGCTTGTCTAAAGACAATACAACACCAGGCTGGGCCTCCTGCTGCTATATCAATCCCACCTGTTCACAAAGAAAAGCAGTAGGGTCTCTGTCAAAAGCGCTGGTTCAGACAGGGGCCTGTCCCTTTCGGAAGACCACCTGCAGGCTAGACAAGGCTGATTGTTTCAAATAAGCCTCTAATCGATACTAAACTTACCGTGCAGGTTGGCTGATTGGACTCCTCTGAGGCTACACGGAGGCCGTTCTCCAAGGTGGTGACCTGGGTTTCAGGGATATTCTGGAGTGTCTGGGCATACGTGGCAGCACCTCGCTTCCTTGTCAAAGTCAATAAAGCTGCCTGAAAAAATAAAGGCTGTCATCACCACTAACCAACTGTTCCCCTCGGCAGGGCCGGGAACTCAGAGGTTTGAAGAGGTGGGAAACCCCAGGGAAGAGCCGCACGAACCGGTCACACCCCAGTACCGGGGCGGAGAGCGGACAGCGGGCCCGCGGCAAGCCCTGCACTGGGTGACAGTGACAGCCGCCCCCGCCCCTCGCCCGCTCGGCCCCGCTCCGGGCCCCGGGGGGTTCCACAGCCACCGCCGCCCGGCCCGCACCGCCCGCCGCGTCCCCATGACCTTCCCGGCCGGCGCACAGGCGGGGCACGGCAGCCGCTCCGCACTGCGGGG